>MU130662.1:38974-66441 GCA_015039465.1 Phlegmacium glaucopus
GAGTCCTTTGGCTTAGCCGGAGCGGACTCGGAGACGGAATCAGAAACGGTAGAGGCTCGGCCTTTAGCGGAGCTTGCCTTGGCAAGGTTACAGTCAGGAACGCGATGTCCTGGCTTGCCACAGAAAAGACAAAGTTTATTATCCATCCGGCGTTGCCTTTCTTGCTGGGTAAGTCTACCCCGCGAGTCCAGCTTGCCTTCTAGATTAGGTTTAGGAGGAGTGGAAGATGAAACCTTACCAGAGTCTGCGGGCTTAACAGATTTTTGATCCGAAGGCCGAGACTGTTTACCGGAACTGGAAGAAGGGTTGGAAGAAGAGGGTATGGAGGAGGATGAAGAAGGGGTAGGACCCTTCGGAGGGTTTTGGCGTAGCTGTGGAGCGGATTCCCGACAATGTTCTTGCATACGTTGATGAACATGCTGGTTCCCTGCCTTCGTTTTTCGCATTTTTGGCAGCGACGTCGCTCTACGTCGCCTCTTACACCGACTATTTGCGGTTTTATTGCATAGATAAGTCTCTGGCCATTCGGTCGTTGCCTCTACTGTCCCAGAAGCTTCCTAAATGCCTTGGCTATATTTCGCTCGTATGATCGCCCCCTTTTCCGGCAGTACCCGGACGACATTAGGTGTTCTGCCTCCCTTTCGCTCCCTTTCACCAGCAGTCATGTGTATAGTCATGCTTTTTCCATATTTGGTAATGCTCACTCGTCTAAGAGTCGTAGGCATGTCCACTGCCCAGACCGACGTCCCCTTATGCTACACCGAATCGTTCGGTGTCAAATCGTCGTTGCTACCCTACCAGTCACTCCTATCCAGCGACAATCACCAGATCGAGAAGTTCCTTAACACCATTGGGCATTTTGGGTCGCTGATCATTTATATTCTTTTATCTCTCTTCGGTTACCTCAAACACATTGTTTTCTTTATTTTTGATACATTTGCCATCGCTCCTTGATCGCCTCTCTATACCACATGTCTCCTGCCGGTCCTCGGAGCGACGACCGGTCCTCTTTCATTTATCGCCCACTATCCCTGATGTTTTGTCTCCCCATTTTGCCTAGTCCCTCTTGGACTCCTGTTTCATCATTTTGATTTGTTTTATAACTACCCATGTGCAACTTAGCCATGTGATCTCCCCTACCTACTATAAAAACATCCTGTAATTTAGTTACAAGGAATAACAAGAAAGTATCCGCCTCTCTCCCCAGAGTATTGAATTAAGTCTTGTCATCGTCTCTCTCCTCGTTCGCCTTCGTTTCATTGCATTTTACTGCGAGTCGCCCATACAGCAACTATACTTTGTCACTGCGTCTCCCCTTTGTCACTGCGTCTCCCCTTTGTCACTGCGTCGCCCCTTCATCACTGCGTCTCCCCTTCGTCACTGCATCTCCCCTTTGTCACTACGTCTCCCCTTCGTCACTGCATCGCCACTCGTTTCGCCTGTCTCATATCTCGTCGCCCTACCTTAGTTGGAACCTTTCTGCATATACTTGACTCAGTGTTTAGGCCACCGAAGCCCCGAGCCGCATCACACCTCAGTTAGTACAGCACCTAGCGTACTGACAGTGTATCAATGTTCCCAGTAGCGAGCATCGGCGTTTTGAGCTTTTTGACGCATCGCGGTTAAAGACCGGGGCTTGCCATTACCTTTGCTGATTTCATCCTTGATTCGGGAAGGTAAACCTTCGTAAAACCTATACCTCAGAGCAGGCTCGCCCCAAGTACAGCGGACTGCCAAGGAGTTAAACCGGACTAAGTAATCGGAGATACGTTGGCCGTCCTTCATTCGGAGATTGGTGAGTTCGTGTTCTATGTCGGCGGACTCGTCGTAAGGACCAAAGTTGGACTGAAGTTCGCTGACGAAGAGATCCCAATCTTCAAGCCAAGACGGAGGCTCGTCGGTGAGACCGGAAATTCCAGGTTCGAACCATTCCTGAGCAACATCCCGGAGATAGGACAGAGCAAATGTTACTCGCTTGGAGTCATCTCGGAATGTGTCGGAAGAGCTCCGGAAATAGAGCTTGCACTGGAAAAGAAAAGCTTTTAGTTTCTTAGGATCCTTACCCGTGAAGGGTTCGGGCTCTCTAAGTCTGCCAGCCGAATCGGACTTGGCTGAAGATTTCCCGAGGGAATTCAAAGCGGAAACGAGTTGATTGATATGAATAGTTGGAGACTCAACTTCGTCCGTAGTACTCCGAGGTTCATCAATATGACTAGCCTCTTCGACTACATCGGGAATGGGAGTGTTTTCGTGGGACATAATTTCTTGTATCGGTAATTGTGTTTTGGAAGTTTTAGAACGAGTTTGCATAGGAGTGGGTGAGCAGTTCGAATATACTGTTAAGTTTAAAACAAAAGGAAGTCACGTCGGAGTTACTCCAGAACGGAACCGGAACAGTAACCCGGAAAGGACGTTGGCCTCAGCGTGTGTGCTGTGCCGCCCAGCTCCTAAGGTGTCCTGATTTCGGAACGGAAGAAGAAGTAATAAGACGGAAGACCTCAGTGACTTAGAGGACAAACAAGAGGAGGAAACAAAGTTGATATTCGAACTGAGGGAAAACATACAAGCTTCGAGTACTTAAATAAAAAAAGGAATAGCAACCGAAATATAAAAGATAAATATAAAGTGCTGCGTTCTGCTCCCAGAAGGTCCTGCATTCTTGGGTGAATAATCCATAGCGGGTGTGCTGACTGATGATGGGAAAGATGATGACAAAGAATAGTGGTAGTGGCAAAGAAGTGATAACGGGTTTGGAGTATAGACGGAGGAACCGGAATGACACGGAGAAGTCTTGGAGTTGAACATAGGAAGAGTAGTACGGGATATAAGGGAAGGCACTGTACGGAGTACGGACTACCGGAAACAGCTCCGACGGAGCCAGACCGGAGTAACATATAACGGAATGTAACAGAAATGGTCCTTCTCGTCTTGGTGTGATTTTCTTGTTGTAGTTCGTTTTTAGATTTCTGGAGTCTAACCAGACTAGTTGTCCTTCCCGGAATGGTTTAAAGTTCGACTTGATTCTATTTTCCATTCGGTGTCTT
The DNA here is from genome assembly GCA_015039465.1 of Phlegmacium glaucopus. NCBI lineage: Eukaryota > Fungi > Basidiomycota > Agaricomycetes > Agaricales > Cortinariaceae > Phlegmacium > Phlegmacium glaucopus. Next base: position 42,019 of record MU130662.1, read on the forward strand.
GCTAGTTCGTGTGCTGCCAGAGCTTCTTCTCTGTCTTTGATTAATTTCCGTGTTCGTTCTTCAACGGCAGGGAATTGCGTGTTTTCAAATGAAAGGGGAATGGAGATTGGAGATGATCCCATGATCAATTCAAAAGGAGTTTGCGTTCTTCCGGAGTGTCTTCAGTTGTTGTGGGTGAATTCGAGTGTAGGTAGAGCGGATAACCAGTTCGTTGGGTTGTCGAAGCAATAAATGGAGAGATATGCTTCGATTTCTTGGTTGAAACGTTCAGTTGTTCTGTCAGACTGAGGATGAAAGGCCGTTGTTTTCGCATGTTCGATTCCAAGTAATTTGAAAAGGTTTTCGAAAGCTTTGGCGGTGAATCGAGGGTCTCTGTCAGAGATCATTTTGTCAGGGAGTGTTACATTCCGTCACACGTTACTCCGGTCCGACTCCGACGGAGTTGTTTCCGGTAGTCCGTACTCCGTTCCAGTACTTTCCCTTGTCTCCGACTCTACTCCTCCTACGTCCGACTCCGAGACTTCTCCGTATCACTCCGACTCTTCCGACGATATCCCAAACACCTTACCACACCTTCGTCATAACAACTATTTCTTTGTCATCACTTTCCCACTATCAGTCAGCACACCAGCTATGGATTATTCACCCCAAGAATGCAGGACCTTCCGGGAGCAGAACGCAGCATTTATATTTATATTTTATATTTCGGATGCTATTCCTTTTATATTTAAGTACTCGAAACTTGTATGTTTTCCTCAGTTCGAATATCGACTTAGTTTCCCACTCTTGGTCTTCCTCTAAGTTCTTTGCAACTTCCGGTTCCGCTCCGCTCCGTCTTACTCCGAAATCTAGGACACGAAGGTTCTGGGTAGCACAGCACATAAGCTGAGGCTAAGTCCTATCCTTTCCGTGACTCCGTTCCGGTACTCCGTCCGTTACTCCGTCCGAAACTCCGGAATAGAGTTCTCGAACTTAACAGGGAGTCCGAACTGTTTGTAAAGGTTGTCGAGCAAAAATTGGGCGATGTCTTCGGAGGTACATGTTTTTGCGCAAGGGATAAGAATCACCCCCTTCGTAAGCCCGTGGTCGACCACGACCAGTACAGCGTCTTTGCCGTCAATAGGTGGTAGGTCTGTAATCAGGTCCATTGAGCAGTTCGCAAAAGGTCTAGAATCCTTTGGTCCTTCGATCGGTAGAAATGACGGTTTTGACGGGTTCCTGTTGATCTTAAACTGTTGACAATTGGAACATCCTTTCACATAGTTCTTCACAAAAGTACGGAGTCCAGGCCACCAGTAATGCTGAGAGATAGAATTGTACGTTTCTAATTCTCCTGGGTGTCCTGCGGTTGGTGCATCGTGGAATTGTTTCACTAGTTTCAGACGAAGCTCTCGGTTTTGTGGAATGTAATTCTTCCCTTTGTAGAATAAGATCGGTTTCCCCATGAATTCTTCAGTCGACCAGTCTTCAAGATCGCTTTTCAAATTAGAAGGGCCTTTTTCGAGTAGAGAGCGTAACGCATCGGCGGCGTCGGTGTCTATATCGGTGGAGTTGGCAATCTGTTCCTGTAAGTCCAGGTCGACCAGATTAACAAATAAAGAGTCCGGTAACATCGTGATGTCTTCGTTGTTGTTGTCATCTTTAGGGCAGAGATCAGCTCGTCGAGATAGAGCGTCGGATTGGATCATCTTGTTTCCGGGTAAATGAATGAGATTGACATTGAATTCCGAGAGGAATAGCGACCATCGAGCTTGTCGTCTGTTCAATTTCTGTGCATTTCGGTAATAAGTCAGATTCTTGTGATCAGAGTAGACAGTTGTTGTATGTTCAGATCCAAGGATGTAGTGTCTCCAGTCAGTCAAAGCTCGTATGATTGCTAGGAGTTCACAATCATAGATTTCATAGTTTCATTCAGTAGGGGAAAAGCTTTTTGATAGGAAAGCTACGGGGTGTCGGTCTCTGTTCATGTCTGTCTGTGTAAGGACTGCGCCTGATGCGTATTTCGAAGCATCGGATTCGATTTGGAAGGTCGGGTTGGGTCGGGCATTCGTAAAACCGGTTCTTCAGTAAAGCGTTGTTTCAACATTTCGAAAGTTTCCTGGCATTTATCCGTCCATTCAAAGGGTGTGTCTTTCTTCAAAAGATTGTTCAACAGTTGACATAGGTCAGAGAAGTGTCAGATGAATTGTCGGTAAAAGTTTCCGAATCCTAAAAAGGATCGTACTTCTTTAACAGAGGTAGGAGTTGGCCAGTCTCAGATACCCTTGAGTTTGGTTGGGTCCATAGAGATCTTGCCTTCTTCAATGATCATTCCAAGATATTTGACTTTCTTCTTATTGAATTCGCATTTCTTTGGTTTCAAATAGAGATCGTTTTCCCGTAGACGTTGTAAGACCTTCTTCGTAATTTCTTCGAGATCCTTTTCATTCTTTGCAAAGATTAGGATGTCGTCCATGTAGACAATGATATAGTCGCCTTCGATGAGATCTTCAAAGATAGAGTCCATCATTGCTTGAAATGTTGCCGGTGAGTTGCACATTCCGAAGAACATTACTGTCGGTTCGAATAATCCTCGATTTGTTTTGAACACAGCTTTCCATTCATCTCCTTTTGCAATCCAAACGTTGTTGTAACCTCTTAGGACGTCAAACTTTGTGAAGCAAGTTGCGCCTTTGAGTTTGTCCATGATTTCGGTGATGAGCGGGAGTGGATAAGCATTCTTGACTGTGTGTTCATTCAGATATTGGTAATCTTGACAGGGTCGTAGTTTTCCGTCTTTTTTTGATACAAAGAAGAAAGGTGAAGCCATCGGGGATTTCGATTTTTGAATGTATTTTTGGTTGAGATTCTCTCTGAGGAATTTGTCCAATTCGATTTGTTCTGCCGGTGTAAGGTTATACGTTTTGAAAGATTTCGGTTGAAAAGTTGGTTTCATTTCGATCTTGTGGTCCCAGGGTCGTTCTTCAGGAAATCTGTCCGCCTTTTTCTCATCAAATACATCTAAGTATTCATGATACTCCGGTGGTACTATTTTTTTGACAGGGATGTCAGGCTTGATGTCGTATTTCATAGCCAGATCTTGTGAAGCAGAAGTTTTCGCATTGATCCAATATTCGTTGTCCATTTCGCCATTGATAAAAGCGACGAGTACTGATATTTCATCATCGTCGGTGGGGTTCTGTGTTCGATTAAGATATTCTTCAATATCGTCTTCATCTTCAACAGTAGTGGGTTTAGAGGGTGTCCTGAAAATCAGTTTCCGTGGTTGTTCTTCTTTCGTTTGTTCGGGTTCGCGCCATGTAAGGGTTTCCTTCTTCCAGTTTATTTCAGGATTGTTTTCTTTAAGCCAAGTGGCTCCAAGAATAATCTTGTGTTTCCCTAATCCGGTAACTAAAAGTCGGTTCATCTTCTTTCGTCCTAGTACATTGATCTCGAGGTTTACGTAATGTTTGATTGTTCCTCATTTGTTCAGGGTACCATCAAAGTTAAAAACCTTGATGGGAACTTTTAAGGTTTTGATCATAAATTTTTGTGTTCTCACGAAGTTTTGGTCAATGAATTTTCCGTCTGCGCCAGAGTCGATAAAGGCTTGTTCGATGATTTCCGGATCTTCTTGTGTTTCGCTCATTATGGAAATAGGTATTTTCATTTGGTGTATATTTAAACGAGGTACTAAGCAATTGGATATGGATAGCGTGGGAGAAACTGACATCGATTCAGTTCTCCACTTTAAAAATCCTCATCTCCTACTTCAACAATCTTTTCTTCTTCTTCGATTCCAAGCTGGAGGTTGGCGAGCTTCTCGTGTTCGTCTCGGCTCAATCCTTTGATCAAGGCGTGAATGTCTTTGACCGTCGGTTTCTTCTGGGTGTTTCTGTTGTTGTTATTCGAGGATCCTTGGTTTTTGCTTCCTTGGTGTCCTCCTCGTTTCTCTTTGCAGTCTCTGGAGATGTGGCCGGGCTTGTCGCACTTGAAACAGAGGCCTTTGCACATGTACTCCCCTCGTTTCTCATAACTCATTGCATCAACATCCATAGCGTCAGGGTCGTTTCGTCGGTTTGAGGACCAGTTTCATCCTTCATACTTTGGTTTCTCTTCTCGGTAGGCTGGGTCGTACGGTTTCTTGTTCGGTTGTTCTGATTGTAAAAGTGCCATAGCAAATCGGTATTGCGAATCGTATTGAATCGCTCTGTTCTTCCAGCCTTTGATGGTCATAGGGACATCAAGGGACAGTAAGATCTTTCGTGTCAGAGATGGGTTGAGGATTTTTTGAAACATCGAGATCAGATGAATGTTGTCTGATGCAGTTGTTTCTTCTAATCCGGCCTGTCTTGTCAAAAGGGTGAATTCCGTAACGACTTGTTCCGCCGATTTCTTTCCTTGTCGGAGTAAGGTTAGTTGGTGGATGGCGTCTTGGGTTCTGTTTACTTCTTTGAATTGTTCTTTGATTGTGTCATAGAAAGCGGCGAGGGTCGGGAGGACAATGTCTCCAGTAGGAGTGGTGATGCTGTCGATCCAACTTTCTTTCCATTGTGCCGCTTCTCCTCTGTTCATGAAAGAGAGGATGAACGCTATCTTTGGTCCATCTTCAAAGTAGATTTTGTCGTTGACTGTTAAGTAAATTTTACATTCCTGTAGGAACGTCTTCACTTTTCGTCGGTCACCGTTGAAAGGCGTCGGTTTGTTGATGTTCATTTCTCTCGGGCCTGGTTGAAGAGCAGAGGTTTCTCCAGCCATTGTTGGTTTGTTCGGTTTTGGTTTGTTGTTGTAGAAGTAAGAAGTCTTTGCTCTATCTTCTTATACTGGATCAAGTATTTAACTTTTCACAGTATTCGTTCGGTTCAGTTTGTCGGTGTTTTGGTTTTGGGTTCGGCTAGATATAACCAACGCTTCTAAGAAGAAAGCGTGTAGAAATACTGTAGCTAATTCTTTTGTTACAACTTCGAACAGCTCAGAGGATTCTGGCTGTAAACAGTCGTATACGAGTTCGTTCGTTCATATGGTGAGCTCAGAAGAATACCAAGAGATAGTTCTCGAGGCAGCGTCTTAAGAGTTTGAGAGTGTCAAGAGCAAGGTAACCGCGGTTAAGGTCTCAAGAATTAGCTAAGATAATACAAGAGGGTAAATACGGTATTTATACTAATAAGGAGAGTTGTGCATATGGTGAGGTGTCCGCATGTAAAGCAATGTTGTGTGAGTATAAATAGGTGAAACGATGAAAGGAAAGAGGTAAACATGTGTAAGACGGATATGAAAAGTAGCAGTAGGAAAGCATGGATGTGAAACAGACATGTGTTCGGTGGTGATAAGAAAAAGAAAAAGAAGTTCGTAACATGGAATGTACAAAGTCAGAGTTGGGTCTAAATTCAGAGGTTGGATTGGAGTTTGGTTTGGGTTTGGGTTTGGGCCCGATCAGGAGTTGGTAGTTGGGTTGGAAATTGGGTGTCCCCTAACAGTCTGGTCATTTTTCTACATCCACTGGACTCTAACCAGACTTTGACTGGACTTCCACCAGACTTCCACCAGATTCTGGTGGAATTTTACCGGAGTCCATCAGAGTCTGGCCAGACAATGTGGGGGACTGTAAAATACACCTTATTTACTGTCAATCTTAAAACCCAAAAAAAAAGAAAATTTAGCAGAAAGTCAAAGAAAGGTGCACCTTTTAATGGAAACAGAACATGGTCTCCCTTTGAATCCTGGCATTCAACTCATAACTAAAAATAGATATCTGTTAGAGGACACTATGTAGGTACATACACAACACTTACTTACTCCATCACGACCTCTCACTAGTATGGTACACGGATGGTTACTAGTAGTGTATATGAATGTTCCCTAGTACTGTACCCACATGCATCTCTGAGTAGATCCTTATCATACATTCCTACAAATGTGCCTTCTATATTTAATTCTTACATATGATTGTTATCAGGGCTTAGGGTAGTTACCTCAGTCCTTCTGTATATATGGTAGCAGGTGTCGTCCATAGACAACACCTTTGTATAAACTTGGTTACTGGCAATATCCATCTTCTAAGTCACAGTACTGTTCTACCGGTATAGTTGACATCCCCTAACAATATCTCAAAAATTTGGTGTGAAGAGTATGATGCTAGTGGTGTGACAGATCCAACAATTTCTTCCTTGGTGGCCAAGTGAGCAGGGTTTTAATTTGTTGCTATAAAATTGGGTCAAAGATCCACTTTTATAACCCTTGGTTGATCCCAATGTATTCCTGAGGAAGTAAAATACATCAGCTCTTGCTCATTCATTCAATCACCTACAAACAGCCTTACCTTACTTACATGACTGACATTTCAAGCACAGTACTTGGTGCTCTCCCCATTAAGGCCAAACTCTATTACAGTATACAATGGTGGACTGATGGTCACTGGCATACCTTGATGCACCTAACACTCAATTAGTGCTTAAAAGTCCAGTCTGGTCCAGTTGTTTAAGTAGACCAAGAGCAAGACTAGTGTACTGTCTATGTCAGTTCTAAGGCTGCATAAGATTGCATTGGACCACCTAAGACCAGTCTATGGGTCAGTCTTTGCAGTCATTCAACAGTCTGGAGTGATAATTGAAAAACCAGTTAAGATCAATAGAGACTGGACATATTGTGTTAAAAAATATTTTAGCTAGGCATCTAACATTTAAAATAAGCCCAAGAATGTAAAGATTAGTTGAGAATTGAGAAAACTACACTGTACTTACACAAATATACCATTTTACTGTAATTGTACAGTTATTGCAATAACATTTTCAAGTACAGTCAATATTTATATTCTTGGAGTTGTTTGATGATGGGAAAATTAGCAACAGAGGGTTGCCAGTTCTGACCAGTCTTTATACTCAAAAATCAAAAAACTGGACCATTTTTCCTGTCTTTTAACCCAAGCACTACAGTGCTGGTCTGCCATCCTGGATGTCAGCTCCTGCAATGAGGATATATGAAGAACAACACACACCCCCAAAGGGGGGTAAGGATAGCCCTTGTAGGCTCAGTTCAAATACCTTACTGTTAGTTACTCAAGAACACACTCCTGTGTGAAGGGATGCATGTCCTTATCAACCCTTACAACCCTAGCTTCAAACTAACATATAAATAACACTAACAGTGACACTAACCAAGTGCCAACCCAACCTGATCCTAACCAGATGCTTCGGAGTGTCAAAATCATTTGAATGCCGAGATCCGGCATGTAATTTGATGGGAGATCAATGATGTCTCACTTTTTGATGGCGATTTTAGTGGGAGTTGCAACCAACTACCTGCGGAACACATCTCGATACTCACTTCCGCTGGACTCCCAGCACCAGATCCCTTCTGGTCAGTTCTGCATAGTATTGTAGGGTGAACGATCCATATATCAATGTGAGTTTATTAAATTTCATTACTCCCATGTGAGATGCGCTGACACTTCCATGGTGACACAGCACTCTCAGAATATCTAGAGAATTATTTGTCGAACTATGGCTGGTGCAGTGGAATTCAGAGTTTTGCGGGTCTTTTTATTTAAGCACCATTGATATTTATTTCCGTCCGTGAAACAGAAGACTCAGGTGAAGCCCAGAGCTGAACTGGTATTAATTAACTTGAATGTAATGTCGATACTAATATTTCATCTTACCCACCTTAGAGATGCGATCTTCACGGTCGTGAAAATAAAGTAGAACTCGTAACGATGCCAAGCAGCTCGGAAATACAACGGGTTTGTCCTTCGCTTTGAGCAATGTGACCATTCCTTGTCCACTGGCAGATACGCAACATGCCCGCAAAAACCTTCCATTGATCACACCTGATGAACAACTCAATCACCTGCTGTGGTCGGCCGAATCCTAACAATGATAGGCTGAACTTTTTCCTAGCTTCGTCCTTTCTTCCACCACTTTTACCTCCGAGTTGACCCACTCGCCAACAGCCCCCAATTTGACAAGATTACAATATAGTTAGTCCCTCCACGATGAGGCACAACCCTGGTCACTGGGTCCACTGCACCATAGTAAGCAAAATCACAGTAATCTACTAATAGTCGTGGTAGTATCCACGCGTTAACACTGTGGCGTCGTGGTTTGTGAAACAGTACCCGGGGCCAACTTCTCAGAACTCATAGTCCCAAACTGAGAACTAGATAGCAGTCTCATGCCATATTGTCCGATTCTGCTCCTTCAAGTTCGGCCAGAATGTCTGTAAATTGGTGGAGTTCAGGTTTTGTTCCCATGGTATTCCATAAACTTACGGCCCACCCACCCCAGGTTGACTAATGATTTTTGGTGTCAACTTTTTTTTCTGAGTTCGGTTCACAGGAATATGGCCGGCCAATCATTCTCTTTCGCGTTTCACCCGCATCATGATTTCTACTTTCGCCCACCAACTCTCAGGCGTGTTACAGTTCCTATGCACAGTGCCACAATGGGACAAAAACATTTCATGCCGAAATATGTTTAGAGCTGTCTGTGTAGTATGTACAGCTTTTGTGCCAAGGAGTGGTTAGTGATATTGAGGTAAACTTCATCAACGGGATTTTAAAATGATGCCCTCCCATCATGATTCATTTACTGCTAGTGAATACTCTGAGCCACACGGACTCCGTGAAACGGATTAACCTCAAACGCTACATCGAGACCTCGATATGCGCTTGGTTTTGATCTCTTCTTGCGTGAACTACGGGATCTGAATTCGAAACTGACGGCGGCGGACGCCTGTTAAGTTAGACTGCCACAATTCGGCTTTTGATTTATGGCGACCAGGGTTGTAGGTAACATTCTAAGACTAAGGATGATTACTATCGCTCGACGGTGACTTTAGGTCTTAATAATAAATGACTCAGGAAAGATGATAGAGTGACCAACGAGCATGTGGATACTAGGACAGATTGCGTAAATATTCAAGCCACAAAAATGTTTAATAACCCACTGCCTCCCACTGCTCGCGACAATGACTCCACAAAAGACCCTCATATACTTTCTTACTGGTGCACGACAATTTACAAAAGGTTTCCCATGTTTGCGCGCATTGCCATGATTGCGTCGGAAGGTGTGAAACATCCTTCGGCGGAGTTAGACCGGTGACCGTCTGTATATGAATGTGTCGAAGATGAACCTGTCGATTCTCGTATTCAGGCTGGTCACAACAACTCCTTAGAGATACTAAGACTTAACAATTTTTTCAACACTAAGGTTGACATCGTTTCATAACTTGGCACTACCTTGGCAATAGCAGAAGATGCCAAGGGCGTGTCCTTGGCATCTTCGTAGTCTCGTTCCACGTCTGCTTCTTTTGAGCCTTGGCATCTTCGGGTTCTGGATATAGTCCAGTATTACCAAATCAGGAAGGTGATTATGTTTTTTTTGTGAGAAGTCGGTTTCTGGAAATCGGTGTTAACGTTCATATTGCTCACAAATATCTCATGGCACGTCTCAGATTGAGAAAAAAGTTGCACACTTGGTGGCTCTACGCTTGGTAGCTCCACATAGCTCCTGATTGAATCGAGGTACATAAATGCAGTGGATTGTTCCATCCTGGAGTTCCCCCGTATCCACTCTTTCCTTCAAGCTACGAGTAGTGCGATCGGCCTTGTCATAACACATCACTATTGCAAATGGGCATATCACTAACCGAGACATGTACGTCTGCGCGAGGTAGCAAGGGAGAGGAGAGGACAAGCAAAGACAAACACCCGACAAGGAGATTTCAGAATTTAAGTTTCAACAGTCAGTGCGTGCCTTATTACAACCAGGCTTGCTTCTGCACTATCACTCACTGGGCTCCAGTCTTATCTCAAGCTCCACAAATATCTCGGTGCCCACCTCTGCCAGATTTTCTCAATTAACGTCCCTTGAAGACCCGGCCGGGGGTATCGATAAGACCGAAGGATTTACCAGTTCACTAGTGGACCATTCTGTAATGCGTCAGGATGGTAACAAGCTTTTCGTAATACCAAACGACGACGAACCTCTTGCTGCCAACGGCTCTGCTTTACTGCGGCGACCCCTTCTGCAATGGGACTGGGAGATCGAACACGCTGATCGAAAGAAAGAACGGAAGGCTGATGCAGCTTTACATGGTGCCACCCCCTTCGAGGTCGACAGAAGAGTCTTGAAGGATGTTGTGCGGGAGAAGATGGGTGTTGACGTTGGCCGAATTACATTCCTGAGCGCTGGTGAGTGTCCGGGGTTTCGCAATGCCGGCATAGATTGTCGCTGACAGATGTGAACACATGAAGGGACTTTTCATAAGGTGCATTTTTAACCCACCGCAGTGTCTTCTTTTACTGATAACTATTTTCATCATCATCATCCAGGCTTATCTTGTAACGCTTGTCGATCACGTCGAACTCGTGGCACGAGTTGCGCGTCGATTTATGCCACGAATGAAGACAGAATCTGAAGTCGCTACCATCAACTATCTACGTCAGAAAACCAACGTTCCTGTTCCTACAATCTACCACTACGACTCGAACCCTTACAACCGATTAGGAGGCGAGTGGATTTTGATGTCCAAAGTATGTTTTGGCGTTATTCACATAGATGATGGAGCATGTTTTTGATTATCTCGTGATCTCAGGCACCGGGAATTCCACTTTCGCAAGTTTATCATGGGCTTGCTTACAATAACTTGGTGAAGCTGCTCAAGAACCTGGCAGCTATTATTATACCTATTTTTTCCCATCGATTCACAGAGATTGGATCCTTATACTTTGGACCCAATCCACGACTGACCTTGTCATCAAGGGTCCAAACCCCAAAAGCTTTTCCAGACCTGTACTCCGCCTTCCCATTCTCACCCACTCTTGCTATGTCCAATTTTACCAATGTCACCCCAAAACCCTCGACTTCCTGTGTGCCCATTTTACAATCTACCATGCGAGAATATCACATTGGTCCTATTATTTCCTGGCCATTCTTTGGATCGAACCGAGGCGAATTGACCCATCCTGATGAATTGAATCGTGGCCCGTGGCCCACTGCGGAATCCTATCTCGCTTCCTGTGCTGAACGTGAAATCAACGGCGTAATCCGGGAGAATGAGGGCAAGTCCGCTCCGCATCGCCTTCATCTGGATCCCGATGAAATTATTTCATCCCGGCATCATCGGTTACGCGCTGTACCCGGAGACGAGAGTGACGATAGTGACGAGTGGAACTTGGAAGAAAGCGAAGATGAATGGGAGGGACCTGGTGACGCCATGTACCGCGATTATAGGAGGATGCAGAGGAGTACGTTCCTTGTGGCTCATACGAAGCAGCGAGAAGACGCTGTCCGGAAAGAGATGGGAAGGTGGATGAACGTGATGGATCATTTAGTGAAAGAGGTCAAGAAAGGCAGTGGAGATGACGAGTTTGGATTAGATTGTCACGACTTGAGCTTGGAGAATATATTTGTGGATGAAAATGACAACACTACAATCGTGAGTATCCTTCTATAATTAATTCCTCACTTGGATTGACCGCATTTAAATTATCAGACAAGTATCATTGACTGGGAGTCTACAACAACACGGCCACTCTGGGCATGCGCTCACGTACCCCCTTTCCTTCAAAATAGCCCTTTTGTCTCAAAACTATTTCGAGAAATCGTCGCCCAGCTCCCATCTGACCCCACCGTCAACGTCCAACTCCCTAAAGCAGACAAATCCGTCGACCTCGCCTCTCTCTGTCGTGAATGGCTGTACTATGAGAATGCTGGCACCCGGCTACGCATGGCTCACCGATGTGTGGAATGGGACGGATGGGAGGAAGGATTGGTTGATAGTATACTTGGCCCAGAGGAATTCGAACACGAGTGGTACAAGGTCAGCTCTGTGGATCAAGATACTCTGCGAGCTACGGTCGGTTCTCCACGGGCTGCAGACAACCATTCACTTGGGACGTCAACAGAAAAATATAAGGTCCCGCATGTCGGCGTCAGTCTGAGTAGGATCGTGAAGATTTCGTCAAAGATTCCTTTGTTGCAGGAGCAGGAGAAGGAGCAAATGTTGAATACAACAGGGGATATATGTGGCGGGCGGGGCGGTGAGCTTGGAAGGCGATTGGAAGCATGGTTGACGGTGAACGGAAATGGAAACGGTTATGCAGATCCTGAGGGATGACGAGCGGAAAGTTGGACGTTGAAGGGCACATGAGTTGTTCTGTACCTTCCTCTGCGAAGTGGTGAGAGTTTACACACCTTTTCCTGTTTGCGGAGATGTGGTGTATATCTTATAAGCTCGTTAATCCTTGCATTTTTATTATTATAGAGATGAACCATGATTGATCACTTTTCCTTTTTTTTTTGTTGATTATGATTGATAACAATCATCATAATTTTGTATAAAAGCTATTTCAGTATGGTTGAACGTTCTTTTTACTATCTACCAGTCATCACCTATTACTTTTTTTTCTTCTACTCTCTGCAATTGTATACATGGATCCATTCATTCTGAATCGCACTTGACTAGGATGTTTGACTTGGTCTTTAATCATTCTTGAATTGACTTATTTATTCATTTTGGCTTGCAATTGAACTCTCTCTCAACCACAGGTTTCGGTATTCGTTGGCGTAGTTTTCTTCGAACAAACTATCCAGTCTCACAGTTCCGTGAACGATTAGTCTCTCTATACTTACATTAATTCAGTGGGTCTCCTATGGTCTCAAGTGGAAGACTTCCCGTAGAATTTCAAACCGAGAGATTTTCCATCAACCCTGGGCATGTGGCCAATTTGAAACGGCTGGTCACTTGCCTCGGATTTTGTCACACTTCTTCAAGCATCGAACGCTTGATAGGATTTTTAAGCTGGTCATCTAGTACTAGCTTGAGCAAACACAGCCTCTCTAAATCGTCGCTATTGTTCTCTGTGTCTCTTCTGGATGTTGCATATTCACTTCCCTCCCAGACAGGTGAATAAGTTGTGAGAAGGGTCAGCGAGGTATCGATTCCCCGGGCCTATCGTTTTTCCATCCCATTCATTCTCCTTGGATGGACTCTAGTGCTTCTGATGCATCGCATGCCACCAAATGAAGTCGATGAATGTGGATGAGGTTCGACACCAGATGGACCACGGAAATGATATGAATTGTCGACGGAGAATGTTTGGCGATGTCAAGCTTGGTGTTTTGACTCCGAATTGTCTTCAGCCGTAACCCTCTTGTTTGATGCTCTTGTGGTGTTGCGTTGACGCTGGGTTCCAACCCGAATAAAAACAATAGTACTGCGAAATGGAACAGAAGTTCTAGCAACATTCAGCCATAATTGGTATTGACGACTCGAGGACGGTAAGATATGGACATATTCGCAGATTTCTTGATTTTACGAGGAAAACCCCATGATTTCAAGCTCATTTTTCAATCCATTGCTCGGCACTTCCTGTTATCAAAGAATGACCAACATGTTCTATTCATCGTACGTTTTCTCTTTCAAACCGCTCGCAAACATCGACTAAGCGTCGAAATCCAGTTGGGTTTGAGCACGCCCATCCGACAGGGTCAGGCCTTGTATCAATTTCTGGTGATGCAGTTCACGCGAGAAGAGGAGATCACCGCAGAGCGAGTAAGTGTTTATGAAATGCAGAGGGAAATTGTCAATCTTATTTACTTCAGTGAGGACATTGCTAAATACGACAAATCGAAGAAGAATTACAAAGATCCAACATACGAATTCGTATCCAGCAATGTCCGGGCTTTGGCTGGCAATAAAATATTTGGTTCAGCAAGTTTCCCAAGGTTTGTCCGCCTTTAATTAGGTGTAGCCGAAGCATAATACCCGTTTTTCTAGCCGAGACGGACACTCAAGTTTCAAAGCTAACCTCAAACCCATTCGGGGCGATAAAGATACATATTCTTCGTCTCCAAACGACCGACTCTGATCGAGATCAACGACATCCACCAAGTGATCTTCTCTCGTGTGGGTGCCGGCGAAGGAGCCTCAACTGGACGAACCTTCGACCTTAAGATCGTCACTAAGAGTGGTCTAGAACACAATTTACATCAGCTACCGAGGCGTATTTGAAGGATAAAAAGATGAGGATGAAGAATGATACAGTAACCCGCCGCCGATTTATTGCAGTTGCCGGCGATGACGACGACGGTACTAGCGATGGTTAGTGTTCCTTTACTTATGATCTTTTCTTTCTTAGATCCTGATGTTGCGACTTTAAAGCCTCCGGCTCTGATTCTGGATCCCCGAGTGATAGCGATTCCTCCGGTGCTAAGACAGCGTCGGACGCTAGTGGAGATATTGAAGATGGAGCCACAACAGACAAACCTAAGCCAAGACCGAAACCCAAACTCAAGGCTTCTGCTTCTGCTGCTAGTTCTTCAACAAACCGAAATCAACGTCCAAGAAGATGAAGAACGATGACGACGATGTGATGGATGTCGACAATGACATCGCCCGAAGCTGAAGTTGAGCCCCCCCAAAAGGAGTTGAAGAAGACGGATTAATGTTGTCTTTCGTATCCTTGTTTCGCATCTTCCGGCCACTGTCTGGCGTCAGAAGGAGGAACATTACTTGCTTTCTGTACCTTTCCCGCGACGTACAACCTCTCACGTTTTAGATCTTACTTCTAATGCATCTTTTTTGTATCTTCAACCACGGCGGGCCCGGCGCACAGCCTTTGTCTATATACAGCAGTAGAATAATGAGAGAATAAGTCAACATAAATCAGAAGGTAGTACTTGGTTCAAAAGAGCTAAGTACTAAGTAGAAGCCGCCTTCAAGATTTAAATTGGATGCATGCCGGGGTGGCCAACTTCTACCGTTCTCTCCAAGAACTATTTAGCTACGGTACCTGTCCTTTTTGCTGGACTCCTTCTGTGCTAGTTTTTCTTACTTTGACTGGTTTCCAAAAGGCTTTTTGAGTACAATGGTTTGATTCATAATTGGAGGAATGGACGGAAATTGCATCGTGTTGTTTGTCTGCTGAAGGATACAGAAAACATATCCGGCAGCACTGAAGGATCTACGAGAGGGCGAAAAGATACAAGATGGATAGTGGAAGAATTTAGAGACACAATGGGTGACTTCCCATTTAGATGCGACAATGAAGTAGCACTGGGTAGAGGTTAAGTCATTCTTCAGATGCAGATTAACCTTTAAGTTGGTGACAAATAAAGTATAGGGAGTCCAAACGAACCAAACAATTAGAGAACAGGGAGAGACAAATTTCTGGAGCAAGGGCAATACAAACAACCTTGAGGATTGGGAGGACTTGAGGAGAAACCTAAGGAAGACCGGGGTAACATTTGGAGCAAAGTCCGTGCTTATATAATCAAGAGCGTCTTCATTCTTGCCCTCATCACCCACCTTGATCTTCAACGATATGAAGCGCTCTTTAAGTTTTGAGAAACTTGGCAAGTCCAAGAAACCAAAGTATCCATCTCTGAACATCACCGATGCTCTTGATTCGGGCTCTGAACCAGCAACTTCGACATCAATGCCAATCATAACTAACACCGCTAATCCCATGCCATCCGTCCCCACTATTGCTGCGACCGCGACCGCAAGTGTTGAAGCTATTCGAGCCACTGGTGTTGACATTACTGTGAGTTTTCAACTTGGCCCAGCACATTGTCATATTTATGCAACCATCATCGTCGATCAGACTGGCCATGATCACCAACTCTCCGCTTCGGTTTCCACTTTGGCAAGCAATGAACGTGCTCCCGTAGCACGCCTGGAAGACTCCCCACATGATATCATAATGCAAACCAACTTGAGATCTACGGAATCAGAAAATTTTTTCTCTGTGAGTTGCTTACACCCACTCTTCTCGGCTATTCCTGATGATCAACAGACTCAGCATTCTGGCTCGGGTTTCTTTGCGAATGCCCAGAATTTACTCATCACTGGTGGCACTTATGTAAGTCATTTTCATGTACTGTGTAAACGATGTACCAATAATTGTATGTAGGTTAACATTCTCCCTCCCAATCCTAGTGATGGGCAGCCAAAGATCCCTGTACCTCAGAAACCAAACTCCAGTCCATTCTTTACTGGACAGAAAGATGTGCTTGACAGGCTGGGAAATATTTTTGTCCATTGTGCTGATAGTGGACTGATGTTGAGATGCTCTTGTCTCCTCTGGGGAATGGGAGGAATTGGAAAGACCCAGATCTGTCTCAAGTTCACAGAAGAAATGTCTGACAAGTAAGTGTCTTCACCCATTCACAACACTGCCTTCATTCCTTGCTCTAGGTTTTCACATGTGTTCTGGGTTGATGCCTCCTCTATTGAGAGTATTACAATGTCTCTCAAGGTGATATCCAGTATTCCTGCTGCCCAAGCTTCTGGTATGGATGGCTCAGTTCAGTCTATCCTCCAGTGGATATCTAGCATTCAAGGGAAATGGTTGATGGTGTTTGATAATGCTGATGATCCTCCTCCTGAGGAGGTAGCCAAGTTCTTTCCCTCAGGTAACAGAGGTAATATTCTCATTACTAGCAGGAACAGGTCCATGGGAAGGATCATATCATTTGAGAATAGCATTCATATCAGTGAAATGGAGGAAGCAGATGCTATAACTCTACTTCTCAAAGCTAGTTGTTTGGATCCAGCTGAGCATGTAGAAGCTGCTAGAATGATTGTGACTGAGCTTGGCTGCATTCCTCTGGCTGTTAATCATGCTGGTGCTTATATTGAAGCTGGGAATTGTGATATCAACAGATATCTGAGACATTTCTCCTTGCATCGTCAGACACTTATGTCAGATGCTACATTCAGAGGAGCATCACATTATGATCGAACAGTATATGGGACTTGGGATTTATCTTTCAAAGAAATTGAAAAGAGGGCTAGTGGACAATCCACTGCAGGAAATGCACAGGCAGCCCAGGCTGCAATCCTAATTCTTCAAATATGTGCTTTCTATCATCATACCAATATTTCTACAGACATATTCAGATCTGCAGCTGAGGAGTCCAGAAAATATGTTGTTGATAGTGAGGTAGCTGAAAGGTTACCCCAGGCAATCACTTTGCTGGATCATACTCTACTTAGCTTGGACAGTGATGGTCAGTGGGATGACTTTATCTTTGGACAAGGCATTGGTGTCCTTCTCTCATTCTCCTTGATGAAAAGAGGACAAACATCTGAAATATTGTCTGTTCATCCTTTGGTGCACTGCTGGAGTCGTGAGAGAATGGTTAAATCTGAACAGCAAAGAATGTGTGAGGTGGGAAGCATAATGTTGTCCTGTGCAATTCCTTGGAGATTTACAAGTCAGGATTACACATTGCGACGGATGATTTTTCCACATATCAAGGCAAATTGGCTACATGGAAACCAGTTAGGACTGATTGAATATTATGATGATAAATGGACCAATTCTGCACTGGTGATGAAGGAGAATGGAGACTGGAACAATTCAGCACAGCTGGAAGTTCAAGTCATGAACATGAGGAAGAAAGTGCTCGGTGTGGAACATCCAGAGTCCCTCAAAAGCATGGGAAATCTAGCAAGTACATACTGTAGTCAAGGAAGATGGAATGAATCAGAGCAGCTGGAGGTTCAAGTTATGGACATGAGGAAGAAGGTGCTTGGTGTAGAACATCCGGACACCCTCAGAAGCATGGGAAATCTAGCAAGTACATACCATAATCAAGGAAGATGGAATGAAGCAGAGCAACTGAAGGTTCAAGTCATGGACATGAGTAAGAAGGTGCTTGGTGCAGAACATCCAGACACTATTATAAACATGGGAAATCTAGCAAGTACATACCATAACCAAGGAAGATGGAATGAAGCAGAGCAGCTGAAGGTTCAAGTCATGGACATGAGTAAGAAGGTGCTTGGTGCAGAACATCCACATACCCTTATATACATGGGAAATTTAGCATGTACATACCGTAATCAAGGAAGATGGAATGAAGCAGAGCAGCTGGAGGTTCAAGTCATGGACATGAGTAAGAAGGTGCTTGGTGCAGAACATCCAGGCACTCTCATAAGCATGGGAAATCTAGCAAATACATACCGTAATCAAGGAAGATGGAATGAAGCAGAGCAGCTGGAGGTTCAATTCATGGATATGAGTAAGAAGGTGCTTGGTGCAGAACATCCAGACACCCTCAAAATCATGGGGAATCTAGCAAGTACATACCGTAATCAAGGAAGATGGAATGAAGCAGAGCAACTGGAGGTTCAGGTCATGGACATGAGGAAGAAGGTGCTTGGTGCAGAACATCCAGACACCCTCAAAGTCATGGGAAATCTAGCAGACACATACTGTAATCAAGGAAGATGGAATGAAGCAGAGCAGCTAGAGGTTCAAGTCATAGACATGAAGAAGACAGTGCTTGGTGCAGAACATCCACATACACTTACAACCATGGGAAATCTAGCAAGGACATACAGTAAACAGGGAAGGTGGAATGAGGCAGAGCAGCTGGAGGTTCAGGTCATGGACATGAGGAAGAAGGTGCTTGGTACAGAACATCCATACACCCTCAGAAGCATGAAACATCTAGCAGACATATACCATAATCAAGGAAGATGGAATGAAGCAGAGCAGCTAGAGGTCCAAGTCATGAACATGAGTAAGGTGCTTTGTGCAGATCATGCAGACCTCATAACCATGGGAAATGTAGCAAGCACATACCATAATCAAGGAAAATCAGATCAAGTAAAGCAGCTGGAGGTTTTAAGTCATGGACATGAGTAAGAAAGTACTTGGTGCAGGGATCTTCACAGGCATGTCAACTCTAGCAAATATATAACAAATTCATGGAAGGTTGAATGAGGCAGAGTAGTTGGAACTTGAAGTCACAAATACAATGACAATAATGGATAGGAGAGGCTGACTATAGCAGTACTCCCAAGTATTGCATAGAAATAAATTGATCTATATCTCAGAAAATAGTGGTCCAAGTAGGAACACATTTGTGGTCTACTTCAATTGAATCTTCAGATAGGTTTTGCAAGAAAATACCTTTTCAAGTTTCTGTGGAAACATGTAGACTTGGTCATTTTTTAGTAAGTGTCAAATCATACAAGAAAATGATGGACCATAAGACTAGCGCTAGCCATAGGATTGCTTGAACAGACAAAGAAAGTGAGGATCTTGATGGTTCTAGGTAATTGGAGAAGATCTAGGATTGACTTGGCAGCTGGAGAGATCATTTCATTGGGACTCAGAGCATTTAAAATTTGCTGGCCTGGATGAGAAAAAAATATTAACTTCAGATTCATGGAAATACATCAGAAATTGGCACATACCCCTATCAGAGAAGAGGAGCTAATATCCAATTTTCAGCCCTTCCCATATGTTAGAAGGTTGGCTAAGTAAAATTGATATGAATACAAGGAGAATGACTTAGTTAAACTACAAACATACAAATCAACAACTTTATGGCCTTGCTTTTGAGAGCCGAAATCACTTGCTTTAAGGCACATTTACAAGCAGGTGTGGGAAGTAGCGTGCCTATTATCAACGTTTAGCAAACAATTTTAGAAATACAGTCACATAAATCAATTACCATCTTCCCAAATAACTCCCCATGTCAGTTTGCGACCTTCGTCCTGAAGGTTGACATGTTGCCAAGGTAAAGGAACGCACTGTTGGAAGTTTGTTTAAATTAAAAAAAAGAAGATGCAAACACCAAAAATGTGAGAGGACTTACCATATGATTGTATTGCCATGGTTTTGCTAAAATGATGTGCTTCGAAAATTCATGCAAGTCCTCAAGATTACCTGCCAATGGGGACGTCACAATTGGTAAACCTTCCAATCCCATCAGCATCAGGGAGGACCTGCTGCCCATTGCTTAAGCCATCATAATAGCTGTAGGTCCGGGGCAAATCGAGCCGGAGCGACATTGAGATACGAGTTGGCAAATGGAAAGAGCGTGAACCGCAAAAAGACAATGGTGTGGAATAAACAGCGGCATGGGATCAAGACGTCAATTGTTGACTGGCGCTAATCCATACATTCATAGCAAAGTATAAATCAAGTTGTAAGGGCCTCTGATGTAAGCTGTTCTTCAATTATTGTGGCACTTATTATCCCATCGTGCGGCATGCAGCTGCTAAGTACTAAATCCCGGTTTACACCTATTTCATCTTCACGAGGTATTTTTTCAGGAACTCATCCCCTTCTATTGCCTCTAATTCTGCTTCCTCCAGTGCACTGGGGTCAGATAGATCATAGTTCCAACAATCCAAGTAGTTCAAGCATCTGGAAACCACAATAACACCACCTAACTCGCCACCTGCCATTCCACCTACACTTTCTTAGCATCTTTGATTATTTCTCGACAATGAATATTGAGGGTCTGTTCAAAGTCATTGGCCAAAGCTGCCAACTTCTTCCTCAAGGACTCCCAAGTTCTACCTCCGAAACCCGGCCTTGAATTCAGCGTTCAAGACCAGACAAAACTCGGAACTTATTGTCGTATCTGTCCATTAACTTTCCTACGCTGTTCACCCTCCTTCTCTAACAATACTTTTCATGCTGCATCTAGATCACAATTAGTGATGTTCTGGCCCGG
This sequence comes from Phlegmacium glaucopus, assembly GCA_015039465.1. Lineage (NCBI taxonomy): Eukaryota > Fungi > Basidiomycota > Agaricomycetes > Agaricales > Cortinariaceae > Phlegmacium > Phlegmacium glaucopus. The sequence continues at coordinate 62,484 of MU130662.1, forward strand.
CTTGGCCCAAAAGCCACGGCTTTGGCCTGGCTTTGGGCGGCTCTGGCTTTCTCAAACCCTGGGCCAAGCCAAAGCCCCCAAAGCTGGCTTGGCTCAGGCTTGGCTTGGCCCAGGCCGCGGCTTTTAGCAGACAAGATACATACTATGGTATAAGACAGGTAACGACAGTAGCTACAGGTAGCTATGGCTCTTTTAATCTTAATCCAACTCAATGACCACCCCACTCAGGCCATCATCCTCATCCTCAATCAGTAAATCATCCCAACCCTCGGCTGTTTCAGACCCTTCTCCATCATCCTCACCATCCTCGCCATCCTCACCATCCTCACCATCATCTGCTTTGAGAATTGAAGAAGGAGCTGGTTCCCAAAAGAGTAAATCATGCCGGATTGCACATTTTACACATTGTAAAGCCTCAACGACATCTCCTTTCAGCCGGTTTCGTAGTTTGCTGATAGTAATGCCACCTTGTGAGAATGCGCATTCGCTCGAAACAGAAGATGACATGATTGATAAATAGTCACAGGCTAGCGAGGCCCAGGCAGGATGATAGTGAGAGGAATTAATCTAAAAAATTATAGTCATGAGTTGTCTAAAGATTGAGCCATAAAGTGAAAATACCTACCCCCCACCATTTGATTGATGACCAGCCATCTGGTACTTGCTCGCTAGCGTCTATGTACGCATGAAAGTACTTAGACCATGGCCGATCAGGGTCCTCTAAAACGGCGGAGCACATATCCATATTGTCATCTTCATCATCACTGAGTTCACGTAGTAATGTGCATAGCCCCGGCTTAGCAGTTTTGGATGTCGTAGATTCCTGAGGGCTTGCATCCTTACTCAGTAGCAAATACCGTTCTTTAAACTGAATAGAAGTCAGTGGATAAAGCAAACCGCAAGAAAATATCTCATATACCACTTCTTCAACACATCTCATGACGTCTCCCTGCAGTTCTGTCAACCAATGTTTCTTGAAATAAGACATCTTCTCTTTGGGATTAAGGACTAAGAGTCACATTTCTTCATATTTCCATTGATGTTCTTTAAAACTGCAGGATGAAAAAAATGGTTGATGTCGCATCGTTTGTCTTCACGTGTTGGTGGGTCCTCATGAATTGGCTGGACATCTACATCCACAAGGAGTCCTTCGCTGTCGACGTCCATTGGATTTCCTAGTGATGCGCATTTCTTCTTGGCTGCAACTAGTTTCAGAAAAAACGGGCACAGATTTTGCAACATATGTACATGTACTTTGACCCGGCTCTCCATCCATTTTGTCCCCTTCGTCTGTGTCTTCGTCAGTGAGAATGACATGTTTCTTCTTGGAGGTACCAACGGTCTTATGTGTGACACATTGCTTCTTGGCTATAACATGAGCTCAAAGTAAGTAAATTGAGCTTTATTACTTGAGATATGAACATACAGGGCCTGGGTTTGGACGCACCATCAATCTCCTCATCTCCATCAGACTCAATATATTCAGCGTCCACATCAACGAGGGCAGACAAGTTGCGCTTGAGTGTTGTAGGATTTGTGGTATTGACAGAAGGGTTGGCAATGGGTGTGGTTTCTTGGGCTGAGCGTGTGCGAAAATCCTGTACAGCTTTGCGTTGGAAAGAGAGCTCGGGTTGTGCTGCATTGTTAGCATCTGTCAACTTTGAGGTTGGCGCTGTGTGGCGTGATGGCCGCGTTTGGACAGTTGAATCCGGGTTGGGTCCACTAGAGACATTTCAGTCATGAGAAAAATCAATGCATAGAAGATACTCAAAATTGGTCCACGTACTGAAGATATTTGAGTTCTGCAACGAGTCGTTGCAGTTTGATTTCAACAATATCCAATGGGAACCCATCCACCCAGTCAATTTTCAATAGATACAAGCAAACTAGACCCAAACCGAGCTTTCCTCTACGAATATATTGCAAACGGCCTGTAGAATCTCGGCAATCCTCCCCAAACATAGCGTCAAAATGTTTGTTAAATGTTTCGTGTGTGGTGTATCACGTTCATCGGAGTTCATCATGCTCCATATTTTGTCGTCTTTTGTACCTTGTTGAACAGAGGAAGGTAGAAAATTCGAGAGGGTGATAATATCCTTAACAACGGTCTTGATTATAGCGAGCGATGCGGACATTTTTTTTTATGACTTCGAGATAGGTGTAGATGGGGGAGTAGAGCAGAGGTCCGATCCCAGAGTAAAGTTGCCAGCGTGAATATGCAAGGATACCAAGACAACAAGAGACACAATAGACATTGAGGATCCATTGACAATGCTGTCAGATGAGTACATATCACAAAACTAGGTCAAAGACTCGAAGCTGCGACGAAGCACTGGCATCAACAAGAACATGTGACCTCGCAGTTTCATTTTTTAATTTTTATTATGTAGCTGCAATGTAGCTAGTAGTGAAATTAAATAAAAATTATCTAGTGCTAAAGCCACGGCCTGAGCCACCGGCTTTGGCTTTGAGCTATCGAGGGCATTCGTGAGTTGGAAACTACGGCATCAAAACTACGGCGATCGCTACGGCAGCAATTTCCGCCATAGTCTTGTGACCCGCCCGCCTTCACAGCGTAACACTGGCATGAGCATTTTTTCAAGAAACACATGGCCCATAATTGAAGTAATAAATTTTATGTCCTGAGGCCCTTTTACCCAAGCAAACGCTCAAAATAAATAAATTAACTTGCATTATCTATAAATATCTCCATCACAAGCGATACATATTCAAATATTATTTTCCACTGCTCAATAAATATTTAAATAGTTAAAATCACTGTGGCTGTGATGTGTTTCTTATGCCTTTCTCATTGAACAACCCAATGTCAATCTTGGAAGTCAATTTCTTTAAGGACAATAGAGAGTTCTTTATTTATTTCAAATACCTGGCTTAGGATTAAGTAGAAAGTGCCTTCGCATTCCAAACAGATCTGAGGTAAACTCTGGCTTGTGACGTTTTACGTGACTACAGCAGAAATTGTGATCGCCGGAGTTGACGCCGGAGTTTCCAACTTCCAAAAGTACTGGAGCTATCCTGGGCCAGGCCAAAGCCATTGCTGAGCCGTCACCTATGGCCTGGCCTGGCCTGGCCTAAAACGGCTCGGCTTGGCCCGGCTTCCGGCTTTGAGCTGGGCCCAGCACATCACTAATCACGATACGATTACAGCTACATGCAAAAACCTAGGAACCCCTCGAAATTTCATCTTGTGCGCCTCTGTTTGTACAAACAACCGTTTATGGTATCCTAACATGCTAAAAGTCCTGTTTCGGTAGTGTGTCGGGAAATTGTGGAGCAACAACTCCACCCATAATGGAGAGGCAGCATACCCCATAGTTAGTAGTACTAAACATCCTCTAAATCCAACTACCATGGGTGCCTACCGCTATATCCCGGAAGAGCAAAAACAGCTTGTTTTGACTATGTGCCTACGAGGAATGAACCTCTAGCAACATAGCGGTTTCACCTTTGGCTTCATCTACCCATCAGACTAGTTACTACTACCAATTTATAAATTCTATGCTACCCACTTCAAATTGTGAGTGTCATTACAGCCAGGTCTCGAAGTTGGACCAGTCTTTACTTCAGTAGCCGCAGCAACCACAATAGCAATCGTAGCAACCACAACGACCTCAGCAACCGCATACATAAACAACTGTAGCGTTCACCAACTGTAAAAGTTTGAGGCTGAGGGTTTTACAACCCAGACCGCGGATTATTATCATAAAATATCTAATATTTTAGTTAAGAGGGGTCTTTTAAAGCCTCTTTTATGGCGGTCTTTCAAGCCAAGCTTGGCCAAGCTTGGGCCAAGAGTTTAAAAATTTTTAGACTCTTGGCTCTTGGCCTGGCTGTCGGGTTCTAAGAACCTGACTTGACTTGACTTGGACTTGGCTGCCAAGCCAAGAAAGCCAAGAGCCAAGAACGCAGCCAAGCCTTGGCTTGAAACCGTAGCGAT
>MU130662.1:68379-80519 GCA_015039465.1 Phlegmacium glaucopus
GAAGAGTCGTTAGGAAATCCTTGGAACATGGCCGGCCAAGGGTTTTGTCGTCCTTGGAAGTATCTGTAGGTGCATTTAGAAAGGCTCTTTGCTGATGAATTGTACTGATGCATAGAAGTACCTGGAAAGCCTAGTCGAGAGAACGCCTGACATATATGGAAAAGAGTTGCAATATGCTCTCTTTGCTGCATACAATGTTGATGTTGATATATCCACTATCACAAGAGCACTCCATAGGCGTGGTTTTACACGGAAACAGGGGGGTATTATTCATGCCAGCGTAGTTAAATCCGAGTCTCCTAACCTATCATCCATATAGATCACCCGACCTGCGCGTGAGCGTAATGATGAGCTTAGGCTTCAATATCAAGCAGATGTTGGAGAGAACTACCCTCCAGACACTTTAGTTTTTGTCGATGAAGCTTCTTGCAATCGCCTGACCACTAACCGCCTCAAAGCCTGGGCGCCAACTGGCAAACGGGCACGCCGACATGACTACTTCGTTCGTGGCCAACGGTATTCAATACTCCCAGCTATGAGCCTCGATGGGGTTTTACACCTTGACATCCTTACATGCGCTTGGACTGCTGAACAGTTCCGATCCTTCATACATGTGCTTCTGGACAAAATGAATCCTTATCCTCAGAAGAATTCAGTCCTGGTGCTTGATAATGCAAGTGCACACCATTTTGAAGATCTCCGGGAAATAGTGGAGGGGCGGTAAGTTATTTCATTGATCTACAACCAATATTGAAAATGTGATTCTTATAACAGTGGACGGCGGCTCCGATATCTACCTGCATACTCTCCTGATTTCAATCCAATTGAAGAAGGATTCTCCGGAATGAAAGCAAATATACGAGCGAACAGAGATTATATTGTGGGTGAACTCGGTGGTGAGCCCACCTGTGATCCTTATGAGATGTTGTGGTCGGCAGTATTCGAGTCAATGACTCCTGATAATATTATTGGTTGGTACAAAGATTGTGGCTACGTTGTATGAGTAGTACCACCTATTAAATTTCGACACTTCCCTGACGGTTATAGTTCTCCTTGTCATCCAATTTAGCCCGCTTCTTCCCCTTCTCGCGTTTCAAGGCCCTACTGACTCCTCTCATAAATGAACCAATGCTACCTTCAGCCATGCCAAGATCAAGGTAGAAATCTTTGTCGAATTCCAACACACTTTCTGCGTATAAAATACCTTTTTCCGCCAAAAGGGTTTCGTATTGTAGAAAATTGAGCCTCGGATATTTGACATGCAGATTGGCGAGGAGATTGGAGATTGTCAGGCATTCAGAGTTGGTATCATCGTTGGAAGAGTATGAGATAGCAGAGATTGTGCGTTTGAGACAGCGTGAAGGGTAGGTACGCTGGTTGGTGGAACTGGAACCAACAAGTGGGTTGTTGGTAATGTTGACGTGGATGGGCTGACTCGGCTGAGTGGAAGTTGTCTTCTTTCCACCAGAGCAGCGCCTGCGTTCACGGAGGCGGTCCAGAGAGAGGCAGTTGGGGGGTATGACACATTGACGGTCAACATCAGGATCGTCTTTCTAATCAAATGGTCAGTATTCTTATCGAAAGAATAAGTCGAAAGAAAAACGTACGAGCTTTCGTGCCCAGAGCGTCACCTCTTCCAATCCCAGCTTGATGTGTTCATTTGGGTTCTCAGGGCTTACATAGCACCAGCGGTTTGCGCCTGCATGGTCAGCGCAGCGGAGTTTCTCCTGCACGAGTTTCAATTCTTCACAATAAGCAAAATCTGTGGTTCGATTCCCATCAGTCTTCTTCTTTGGTACCTCAACAGGCTTAGGATTCTAAGAAGGTTGCGAAATGTTACGAAAAACCATTCAACATATTGGAATTTTGAAAAGGACTTACAACATGACTGATGAACATAACAACCTCCTTGGTCCTCCGTGTGCTCCTTTGCATCTTGAGAAGGTCACGAAAGGCACTCTTGAGGTCACCTTCATTGTCCAATTGTCGCGCTGGTGCACGTTTGAGGTCGTCACTTGATTTCCAACCAATTTCGGCAGTTGCAGGATCAATACCCATATTGGCACAGATACGGCTGACGAAGTCCTGGAAGGTGATGTCAACATTGATTTCGATGTCCCTCGTGACCTTGTCGTTGATGGGAATCCTAGTCAAGACTCGGCCAACTAGATATTTGGGTCAATAGGTGTATGATCAATGAGCGATATCACAAAAATTACCAAGTTGAGGATAGCCCTCTGGGATTGGTTGACTACGGAGCTCGGGGTTGATATTTTCGTCTGCATTATTATTGCCGACATTGGCTGGCCCAGGGGTCGCATTGTCGAGCATGTGATTGGCCATGGCCACAGCAATTTCTTGTTGAGTCGGAGGCGGCATAGGGCCTGCACCTAAGAGAAAAGCAGCCATTTGAGCAGGCTGATGGCGTTGTTGAAAGTAAGCGGGATTCGGATTGAAATAATTGGGCATGAGAGAAAACTTTGCTTGCCTTTTAGTTCAGTGGTCCTCGTCTCTTTATACTCTCCTTGCTTGGCCATTGGTGCCAGGGTCAACCACAAGAGGATTGGCTATGACATAGTGTTTGTATAGATGGGCTGCAACAGTGGACGCGACTCAATGGATGCAGGATGCAAGCGATGGAGGGAGCTTGGGGCGCTTGAAGGGTTCTAACTCCACAACATGCGTCATACGCGCGCGTTCAAGCTACCATAAACGGTTGTTTGTACAAACAGAGGCGCACAAGATGAAATTTCGAGGGGTTCCTAGGTTTTTGCATGTAGCTGTAAAACAAAGGCTAAAATTGGTCAGGTTACCGGAGATTCGAATCCGAGCCCCGAGGAGGCGCCGATGTTGAACGTTGACGGCTCGAGGGACGATATGATATGGACATGTTCACCGATTTCTTGATATTGCGAGGGAAATCCTACGATTACAAGTTCCTTTTTTCAATCCATTGCTCGGCTCTTCCTGTTACCAAAGCATGACCAACATGTTATATTCATCATACGTTTTCTCTTTCAAATCTCTCGCAAACATCAACTAAGCGTCGAAACCCAGTTGCGTTTGAGCACGCCCATCCGACAGGGTCTGACCCTTATCTCAATATCTGGTGCTGCACTTCACGCGAGAAGAGGAGATCACCACCGAGCGAGTAAGTGTTTATGAAATACAAAGAGAAATTATCGAATGTCTCCGTTCAGTCAGGGCATCGCCAAATACGACAAGTTGAAGACTTACGAATTCGTATCCAGCGATTACCAAGTTTTGGTCGGCACGAAAATCATTGGTTCAGGAATTTTGCAAAGTTTCAAAGCTAACTTCAAAGCCATTCAAGGCGATCTCTTTCCCCTCGAAAGATATATGTTCTTGGTCTGCAGACAACCCACTATGATCGAGATCAACGATATCCATTAAGTGATCTTCTCTCGTTTGGGTGCCGGCGCAGGATCCTCAACTGGACGAATCTTCGACCTTAACATCGTCACTAGTCCAGAACACAGTTTCGATCTATCAATAGGGATAAATATGAAATTACCGAGGCGTATTTGAAGGATAACCAAGTGAGGGTGAAGAATGATATGCCAGTGATAACCCGACGCCCATTTATTGTTTGCTGCGGTTGCCGGCGATGATAATGATGACGATATGCAAAGTCTCGGAAGGATGATGATGATAGTAGCGATGGTGGGTGTTCCTTTATTTATGATTTTTTCTTTCTTAGATCCTGATGTTGAGACTTTAAGGCCTCCGGCTCTAATTCTGGATCCCCGAGCGAGAGTGATTCAAGTTCAGACTCTTCCGGTGCTAAGACAGCGTCGAACGCTAGTGGAGATATTGAAGGAGATGGCGCCAAAACAGACAAGCCTAAGCCAAGACCGAAACCCAAACTCAAGGCTTTTGCTTCAGCTACTAGTTCTTCAACAAACCGAAAGCAACGTCCAAGAAGGTGAAGAACGATGACGACGATGTGATGGATGTGGACAATGAGGGTAGACATCTCTCACAACCTAAGCGGAAGGAAGTTGATGTTGCAAGCTTGCAACTGAAATTGAGTTTCCCAAAAGGGAGTTAAAGACGGGTTCATGTTTTGTTCGTATCCTTGAAGGAGGAACAGTACTTGCTTTCTGTACTAGTACTTTCCCTGTGACCTACGTTCTTTCGCGTTCAAAGTTTTAGATCTTACTTCTAATACAATCACGGCAGAGCCAGCGCACAACCTTTGTCTATACACAATAGTTATCTCTAAAGAATAATGAGAACAAGTCTCTCGGCGATGTTTCTCGAAGACAAGTTCAACATAAAGCAGAAGGTAGTACTTGGTTCGAAAGACAAAATAACCAACTACTAAGTAGAGCCGCCTTCCAAGATTTAAACTGGATGCGTGCTGAACTGGCCAACAGCTACCGTTCTGTCCCCAAGGGGTTATTTAACTACGGTACCTGTCCCTTTTGCTAGACTCCTTTTGCGCTAGTTTTTCTTACTTTGACTGGATTTCAAAAGGGTTTTTGGATACAATAGTTTGATTCATGATTGGAGGAATGGACGGACATTGCATCGTGTTGTTTGTCTGCTGAAGGATATAGATAACATATCCTCTGCGAGAGGGCGAAAAGATACAAGATGAATGGTGGAAGAATTTGGGGACGCGATGGGTGACTTCCTGTAGCATTTAGATGTGACAATGAAGTAGCACTGGGTAGAGGTTATTTGATCAGTACAGTTATGTATACGAGCTGACTTGATGATGTGGAAGTTGGGTCAGTGCAACCACCACGCATGCACTGTGCACAGTCGCAGTGAAATATGGCTGCGCATTGCTTTGGTGGCATGATGTTGTCTGTTGTTTGATACCGTTAGATGTATGGTAAAAAGATGGTTGACAGCGAACACGTTTTATTGGCTAAATATGGGTCGGATAAGAATCACGGTGCCGGGTGGTCTCCATTTCTCACTGGGTGGCATGGGCGGATGCACAACCATCAAATTATAAAAGCCACACATGTTCCAGGTACAGACTGTCTCGTCTCGTCCATCCCCCCCCACTATTTCCTATGCGCACTCCTCAACGTCTATGGTATATTTTCCTACATAAACTTGCGGGGGGTAATTATGATTGACCTCGTTATAGTGCGGCAATATTGCTACTTCTCTTGAAGTATAACGAAGTCCTTGCATACACTCTCTCTGTTCCAAGCGATACAGTTGCTGTTGGCCAAACCTTTGTGCTTTCATGGACCAGCTCAAGCAACGATCTCCAAGATGTAGATATATGCCTAAACACAAATACCGAATTCCTCCGCATTGGTTCCATCCAACGTTCCAATCAGCTGGAAGGAATGGTGGACGTCACAGTAAATAAAAGTATAACTCCTGGGTACGCAGTACCTACGATCCCCATCCTATATTCATACTGAACGAATATCAGGACATATACACTGGGTATCAGAGCCCCTGGTTGCTCGTAGGCTCTTAAATTTTACCTCCCCTCATTGTCCATTGAGAAATCCTGCAGATTCTTGTTCGCCCAACATTTCAATGACTTTGTTGTCACTGCACCTGCACCGTGAGTACTGTACCGCTGCTGTTCCTCATTAGTCCTTGTTTCTCATCATGATCAATGTGCATCCAGCACATCTACCACATCCAGCACATCTACCATGCCGCAATCAACTCAGAGCCATACTAGCTCAGCGTCTAGCCCACCACACCCTTCTTCCAGAACATCCAGTACCTCTGCTGCACCCGCTACTCCTACTAGTTCCTCTACTTTCCAAGAAAACTCTGCGGCTGGTGTTCACTCTACATCAGATTCAGGTTCTGGTTCGGGGATAAATACCGGAAGTACTACTTCGGTCATGCCAACTGCTGCTTCGGTCATACCAACTGCTCAAAGCCAGACCAACAGCCAGACCACCAGTGTGGGGACCCCAGTGGTGACTTCTCCTGATAGTTCAACCACTCCGAGCTCTGGAGCGTTAGGGATAACTGAGTCTATTTGGGGTAAAGGGATGATCGTACAGTTCGTTGGATATATGTTCGGTGTTTTAATGGTCTTCCTTTAGTTTCTCAGTTCAGGATCCTTTCCAATTACGTCGAGTCGGGCCTTGGTGAGATTTTACCATATTATCGTCTATGCGCCATATGTACCTTCTTCCTTCCTTCCTTCCTTCCTTCCTTCCTTCCTTCCCTCACATTCACTACATCTAACTGAATACACTCCTTTGTTCGAATTCTAACACTCCATACACACTAAGTTCATATTTGCGCAGAGCGACCCACGTGCATGTTGAACGTTGAACCTGCAATCAAAGTGGTTCGAGATCCTCAGCGTTTGAAAGAAGCCTCTAATTGTCAATATAGGATGATATCTTCAAGCTCCATCAATATTCTTACCATCATTGTCCTTTTTGTTCTGCGATGCCAAAATCCGAGGATAATTTTTTCTTTTGTCAGTCTTCTAGATCATGATACATGTAAAAGAACATCAGAGGATAGCAAGAGCCGGCAACCGATCATGTATTTCCTTCTCTATCGCTCTGTTTATGAGTGCTCCTCGTGGATCCAAGCGCATATACACCACCTATACCGAGGGCCCTGTCTTCCGTTACACTAAAACGACCCTATGACTCTACCTTATTCGACTGTACTTCATATTTTTACCGCTGAGAGATTTATCCTCATCCTGTTTCTAGTTTTTCACCAGATCGCGCCGCAAGTGACATTGAGATACGAGTTGAGAAATGGAAAGAGCGTGGACCGCAAAAAGAGTGATGTGGAATAAACGGCGGGTAGGGAGTCAATTATTCAATACTAGTCAATTTTTGACTGGTGCTCCCCCATGCGGTTCAGAGCAAATAGAGGGCGCAGCCGTCACATCATGCAACGGTCACACGCAAAGTATATAAATGGAGTTGCAAGGGAGCTTACCGCTGATGTAAGCTGTTCTTCCAAACATAAACAGACTCACTACTCCCATCTCTCGTGCAGCATGTTACTACTAAATCTCGGTCTACACTTATTTCACCTTCACGAGGTACTTTTTCTGGAACCAGAAGCCGTGGAATGAAGTCCTCAATCCCTTCTATTGCTTCTCAATGTCTTCGTCCGGTGCGCTGGGGTCAGATAGTTCCAACCGGTCCAAGTAGTTCAAGTACCACGAAACCACAACGACGACCACCTAACTCGCGCATCTCCCATTCCACGTACATTTTATTAGCATCTTTGATTATTACCCGGTCAAATCAGCATTCAAGACCAGACAAAAGTCGGAACTTACTGTCGTATCTGTGCATTAACTTTCCTACGCTGTTCAGCCGCCATCTCTAACAATACTTTTTATGCTGCATCTAGATTACGATACGATTGAAGCAAAGGCTGAAATGCCGTGAGGTTACTGGAGATTTGAATGTGAGCTTCGAGGAGGTGTCGGTGTTGAACGATGACGGCTCGAGACGATATGATATGGACATGTGCCGATTTCTTCATATTGCGAGGGAAAACCTACGATTACAAGCTCCTTTTTCAATCCATTGCTCGGCTCTTCCTATTACCAATGGATGACCAACATGTTCTGTTCATCGTACGTTTTCTCTTTCAAATCTCTCGCAAACATCAACTAAGCGTCGAAATTCAGTTGGGTTTGAGCACGCCCATCCGACAGGGTCAGACCTTGTATCAACATCTAGTGATGCAGTTCACGCGAGAAGGAGAGATCACCGCAGAGCGAGTAAGTGTTTATGAAATGCAGAGAGGAATTGTCGGTCTTATTTACTTCAGTGAGGACATTGCCAAAATACGACAAGTCGAAGAAGAATTACGAAGATCCGACATACGAATTCGTATCCAGCAATTTACGGACTTTGGCTGGCAAGAAAATCATTGATTCAGGAAGTTTCCAAAGGTTTGTCCACCTTTAATTAGGTGTAGCCGAAGCCTAATACCTGTTTTTCTAGCCAAGATGGACACCCCAAGGTTTCAAAGCTAACCTCAAAGCCATTCAAAGTGATCTCTTTCTCCTCGAAAGACATATTCTTCGTCTCCAAATGACCCGCTATGATCGAGATCAACGACATCCACCAAGTGATCTTCTCTCGTGTGGATACCGGTGCAGGAGTCTCAACTAGAGGAACCTTCGACACTAAAATCGCCACTAAGATCGGTCAGAACACAATTTACGTCTATCAATAGGGATGAACATGAAATCACCGAGGCGTATTGGAAGGATAAAAGGGTGGGGGTGGAGAATGATATGGTAACCCGACGCCGACGTATTGTTTGCTACGGTTGCCGGCGACGGCGATCATGACGATATGCAAAGTCCCGAAGGATGATGATGATAGTAGCGATGGTGGGTGTTCCTTTACTTATGATTTTTCTTTCTTAGATCCTGATGTTAAGGACGTTAAAGCCTCCGGCTCTGATTCTGGATCCCCGAGCAATAGTGATTCAGACTCTTCCGGTGCTAAGACAGCGTCGAACGCTAGTGGAGATATCGCTGGGAAAAATAAAGCGAATGATAGCAAAGGAAAAAGTAAAGATACGTCCTCTGGGGACAATGTCAAAAATCCGGCGGAAAAGAAAGCCGAAGCTTCCGCTGCCAGTCGCGAAGCAGACGAGGATGACGGCAAGGCCCAAGTCTAAAGCAAAGAAGGGTTTGGATGACGACGCCATGGATGTGGATGAAGATGGAGCCAAAACAGACAAACCAAGACCGAAACCCAAACTCAAGGCTTCTGCTTCAGCTGCTAGTTCTTCAACAAACCGAAATCAACATCCAAGAAGATGAAGAACGCTGACGACGATGATGGATGTCGATGATAAGGCCTCGCCCGAAACCTAAGCTGAAGAAGGAAGTTGATGTCTAAGCTGTTGAGCTTCCTAAAAGGAGTTGAAATTTCGTATGCTTGTTTCTCATCTTTCGACCACGGTCTGGCGTCAAGAGGAACGGTACTCGCTTTCTGTACTTTTCCTGCGACGTACATTTTTCACGTTTTAGATCTTGCTTCTAACGCATCTTGTTTGTATCTTCAACCACGGCCCAGCGTACAACCTTTCTCTATTTATCTCAAACCTTTCTAAACAATGAGAACAAGTCTCTCGGTGATGTTTCTCGACGACAAGTCCAACATAATCAGAAGGTAGTAAGTAGAGCCGCCTTCTCAGGATTTAAGGCTGGATGCATGCCGGACTGGCTAACTGCTACCGTTCTGTCCAAGGATTATTTAGCTACGGTACCTGAACCTTTTGCTGGACTCCGTCTGGTTTTGTCTTGCTTTGACCGCTTTCCAAAATGCTTTTTAGGTACAATGATTTGATTTATGATTGGAGGAATGGATGGAAATTGCATCATGTTGTTTGTGCGCTGAAGGATACATCGGATAACATATCCGGCAGCACTGGAAAGATAACAGATGAATAGTGGAAGAATTTGGGGACACAATGGGTGACTTCCCGTAGTGTTTAGACGCGACAGTGCAGTAGCACTGAGCAGAGGTTAAGTCAGTACAATTATGATCATTCTTGAGATGTAGATTAACCTTTTCAGACGTTCGGACGTGTTTAAGTTGGTGACAAAGACAAGTAGGGAGTCCAAGGAATCAAAAACAACCGGCGAACAGGGAGAGACAAAGTTCTGGAGCAAGGGCAATACAAGCAACCTTGAGGATTAGGAGGAGTTAGGTAAAAACCTAAGGAAGACCGGAGTAACATCTGGAACAGGGGTAAACACAGCCCGCGCTTATATAATCAAGAGCGTCTTTGTTCTTGCCTCTCATCATCCACCTTGACCGCTGTGCATCGACCACCATGAAGCGCATTTTCAAGAAATTTCACAAATACAAGAAACCAAAATATCCATTTCTGAATATCACCGATGCTCTTGATTCAAGCGCTGAACTACCAAGTTCGACATCGATGGGAATCACAACTAACACCGCTAATCCCATACCATCCGTCCCCACTAGTGCCGCAACTGCGACTGCGAGTCTTGAAGTTATTGGAGCCACGGGGGTTAAATTTACCGTGAGCTTTCAACTTGGCCAAGCACATTGGCATAATTACACAATCATTATCGTCGATCAGACTGGCCATGAACGCCAACTCTCCGCTTCAGTTTCCACTTTGGCAATCAATGACGGTGCTCCTGTAGCACGTGTGGAAGATTCCCCATCTGATACCATGATCCAAGCTGACTTGATATCTACGGAATCAGAAAAATATCCTTCTGTGAGTCGCTCACACACCCACCCCTCTCAGTTATTCCTGATGATCAACAGACTTAGCATTCTAGCTCGGGTTTCTTTGCGAATGCCCAAAATTTCCTCATCGCTGGCGGCACTTTTGTAAGTCTTTTTCGTGTACTGTGTAAATGATTTAGCAATAAGTGTATGTAGGTTAACATTCTCCCTCCCAATCCTGGTGAAGGGCGGCCAAAGATCCCTGTACCTCAGAAACGAAACTCCAGTCCATTATTTACTGGACGGAAAGATGTGCTCGACCAGCTCAGAAATATTTTTGTTCATTGTGCTAATAGTGGACTGATGTTGAGACACTCTTGTCTCCTCTGGGGAATGGGAGGAATTGGAAAGACACAGATCTGTCTCAAATTCATAGAAGAAATGTCTGACAAGTAAGTGTCTTCACCTATTCATGAAACTGGCTTCATTTCTTGCTCTAGGTTTTCACATGTGTTCTGGGTTGATGCCTCCTCTGCTGAGAGTATGATAATGTCTCTCAAGGGGATATCTAGTATTCCTGCTGCACAAGCTTCTGGTATGGATGGCTCAGTTCAGTCTGTCCTCCAGTGGATATCTAACATTCAAGAGGAATGGTTGATGGTGTTTGATAATGCTGATGATCCTCTTCCTGAGGATGTGGCCAAGTTCTTTCCCTCAGGTAACAGAGGTAATATTCTCATTACTAGCAGGAACAGATCCATGGGAAGGATCATATCATTTCAGAACAGCATTGAGATCATTGAAATGGAGGAAGCAGATGCTATAACTCTACTTCTGAAGGCTAGCTGTTTGGATGCAGCTGAGCATGTAGAAGTTGCTAGAATGATTGTGACTGAGCTTGGCTGCATTCCTCTGGCTGTTAATCATGCTGGTGCTTATATTGAAGCTGGGAATTGTGATATCAATAGATATCTGAAACATTTCTCCTTGCATCATCAGACTCTTATGTCAGATGCCACATTCAGAGGAGCATCAGATTATGATCAAACAGTATATGGGACTTGGGATTTATCTTTCAAAGAAATTGAAATACAAGAACTCTCTGTTTCTGTCCTCTTCACCTTTTTCCTCTTCTTCCTAGTCCTCCCTCTACTGAGACTGTGTCTCTTACTTCTAACTCAATGTCCATACTATAACATGATATTTCATCTGGTAACATTGTGTCGGTTTATAAGGAACTTTACAAATATTCTACCATGACTCTAAGGTGAGTCTGAGGTAAACCTTAGGTGAGTCTGAGGTGAGCCTTAGGTGAGCCTTAGGTGAACCTTAGGTGACTCTCAGGTGAGTCTGAGGTAAACCTTAGGTGAGCCTTAGGTGAACCTTAGGTGAACCTTAGGTGACTCTCAGGCGAGTCTGAGGTAAACCTTAGGTGAGCCTTAGGTGAGCCTTAGGTGATTCTCAGGTGAGCCTGAGATAAACCTTAGGTGAGTCTGAGATGAGCCTGAGGTGAGCCTGAGACAAGTCTTAGATGAATCACTGAACCTGAGGTTCGTCTCAGGCTCACCTCAGGCTCACCTGAGGTAAGCCTTAGGTACTAAGGTGAGCCTGAGGTGAGCCTGAGGTGACCCTTAGGTCAGCCTTACGAGCCTGAGGTGAGCCTAAGGCAAGCCTTCACACCCCGTGACATTTCATGACCTTCCTGTGGTTAGGGAACAGGTTTCTACTTCAGTAGGGTCACTGGTAGTAACAGATTCCATTCGTCTCATACTAGGTCGTTTGACTAACGGACCCCATTGGAAAATCGATAGAGTGATAGTTGTACAAAGGACCTGAGGAGTCGTCGTCTAGACTTATACAGACATCTTTATGATGATACTACTATCTTTCGTGTATAGACTTCTTAATCCTACCGACGGAACCGACGAACACGTAAAGGATGTCACCTAACAGGTGATCGGGAGG
>MU130662.1:84882-103598 GCA_015039465.1 Phlegmacium glaucopus
GTTCTCCTTGTTTTCGTAGTCGGTATCCTTGTTTTCGTAGTCGTTTTGCTTGTTTTCGTAGTCGTTTTGCTTCTTTTCGTAGTCGTTTTCTTTGTTTTCGTAGTCGTAGTCGTTGGCGTTGACGTTGGCATTCTCGTCATCGTCTGCGTCATTGTTGTTGTTCTGGATGGGACCGTCGTCCTCGCCACTCGTAGGTACACTGCGGTCGTCGATGCTGGGCCTGTCAGATCGACGTTGGCGTCCGGGGACAATGGTGGGGATAGGTGTCGTTACAAGTAGAGAACGTGCACGCTCGGGCGGGGCAACAGAGATGCCACTCACCACGAGCGTGTGTTCGGCCCTGTAGAATCGTTAGCAAACTAAATACACCGTGAATATGATTTAAAAGGACTTACGGGGTGAGGTGGGGTGGTACACCTGAAGCAGAGGACGTAACGTCCTCCGCTGCCCTCTCGAGGGCGGTTTTCCTGTCCATAGTGTGAGTGATCGGTACAGGAAATGAGGGGATGGGGCGTACCTGCCGTTCCCCTTTTTCGTCTGTTTTTTATGCCTTTTGGGGGCATTGACCACGTCAGCGTTCGATTCTTGGCGCTTGCGCCGGTTGCCAACGGTCGAAGCAGCGTCGTTGCTGCTGCTCTTCGGATCGTCGACCTTGTTCGGGTTGGGGTGGGATTGGTGGCGTGTGGTGACGGGCATGATGGAGGGAAATAGAGAAGAGGAATGGGTTGCGACGCAGGACAATGGGTTGTGACAGGTTGTGACGCAGACAGGGCAAAGGGTTTGGACGCTTTAGGACATAGTTCCCACATGTGAATATATTTACTAAGTTTTAAGCCCTACAAATTGCCGGTATGGCTCAGGTGTTAAAGTGCCAGGCTTTATTGTTGCAGTGATGCTGGTTCAATTCCCAATGAGTGCACTTTTTTTTAATTGGTAAATAATACTGTTTCTGAGTGGAATCCAACTCAATTCCGAATGGACTCCACTTGGATTCTGAGTGGAATCCAAGTGGAGTCCATTCGGATTCCATTCGGATTCTGAGTGGAATCCAAGTGGAGTCCAAGTGGAGTCCATTCGGATTCCAAGTGGATTCCAAGTGGAATTGAGGTGGAATTCTCAATTCGGACTCGGAGTCTGAGTGGATTCCAAGTAATTTACTCGGAATCCACTCGGAGTCCGAGTGGATTCCGAGTGGAATATATTCCGAGCAAAGTCACAAATTTGGGTGGGTTACCTGCCAGAAAATATGCTGCTCGGAGTCCGAGGAGCCTCCTCGGAATGCATGGAATCCGAGTGGATTCCATTCGGAATCCGAGCGGAAACCGTGGGGCACTGTAAAGACCTCGTGTCCTTCTCTCATTCTCCTTGATGAAAAGAGGAAAAACATCTGAAATGTTGTCTGTTCATCCTTTGGTGCACTGCTGGAGCCGTGAGAGAATGATTAAATGTGAGCAGGAAAGAATATGTGAGATGGGAAGCATAATTTTGTCCTGTGCAATTCCATGGAGATTTACAAGTCAGGATTATGCATTACGACGGATGATTTTCCCACATATCAAGGTGAATGGGCTACATGGCACACAGATAGGACTGATTGAATATTATGATGATAAATGGAGCAATTTTGCACTGGTAATGAGGGAGAATGGAGACTGGAAGAACTTAGAGCAGCTGGAGGGTCAAGTGATGGACATCATCCAGACACCCTCATAAGCATAGGCAATCTAGCAAGTACATACTATAAGCAAGGAAGATGGAATGAAGCAGAGCAGCTGGAGCTTCAAGTCATGGATGTGAGGAAGCAGGTGCTTGGTGCAGAGCATCCAGACACCATCATGAGCATGGGAAATCTAGCAAACACATACTGTAATCAAGGAAGATGGAATGAGGCAGAGCAGCTAGAGGTTCAAGTCATGGACATGAGGAAGAAGGTGTTTGGTGCAGAACATCCAGTGACCCTCATAAGCATGGACAATCTAGCAAGGACCTACAACAATCAGGGAAGATGGAATGAGGCAGAGCAGCTGGGTATTGAAGTCTTGGACATATGGAAGAAGATGTTTGGTGCAGAACATCCAGACACCCTCATAAGCATGGGAAATCTAGCAGGCACATACAATAATCAAGGAAGATGGAATGAAGCAGAGCAACTGGACCTTCAAGTCATGGACATGAGGAAGAAGGTACTTGGTGCAGAACATCCAGACACCCTCATAAGCATGGGAAATCTAGCAAGGACATACAACAATCAGGGAAGATGGAAGGAGGCAGAGCAGCTGGGTATTGAAGTCCTGGACATATGGAAGAAAATCCTTGGTGCAGAACATCCAGACACCCTCATAAGCATGGGAAATCTAGCACACACATACAATAATCAAGGAAGATGGAATGAGGCAGAGCAGCTGGAGCTTCAAGTCATGTACATGAGGAAGAAAGTGCTTGGTGCAGAACATCCAGACACCCTCATAAGCATGGCAAATCTAGCAAGTACATACCATAAGCAAGGAAGATGGAATGCAGAGCAGCTGAAGCTTCAAGTGATGGATATGAGGAAGAAAGTGCTTGGTGCAGAACATCCAGACACCCTCATGAGCATGGGAAATCTAGCAAACACATACTGTGATCAAGGAAGATGGAGTGAAGCAGAGCAGCTGGTGGTTCAAGTGATGGACATGAGGAAGAAAGTGCTTGGTGCAGATCATCCACACACCCTCAGAAGCATGCAAAATCTAGCATACATATACCATAATCAAGGAAGATGGAATGATGCAGAGTACCTGGAGCTTGAAGTCACAAATATAAGAAGGTCCTTGGTTGCAGAGACACCTTAACAGGCATGTCAAATCTAGTAATTATATACCAAATTCAGAGACAGTTGACTGAGGCAGAGTAGTTGGAGCTTCCATATCTCATAAAATAGTGGAGCCATTGTCAAAGTAGGAACACATTTGTATTGTAGTTCAGTGGAATCTTTAGATATGTTTGGAAAGAAGAAATTATCTTTGAAGTTTCTATGGGAAATGTACACCTAGTCATTTTCAGTAAGTGTCAGCATCACATAAGAAAGTGACAGACCATATATAAGATTGCTGTGGAATATGTCATTACAATACACATTTTCAGGCTATTTTTCATTCCTCTACACACACTGGTGTGATGTGCAAATGTGCTGTGTGACACTGCATATTCACACATCACTTGAAAGTCAGCTATTTAATACCCAGAGCCTATAACAGAGACAGAGACTGGCTCATTTTGGTTTGAAAACTAACAATAACCAGACTAGACCACCTGTGATGCCTTCAAGAAAACAAACCACAATAGATAGGGACAAGACTAAAATACTGAATATTTGCTGAATATACTGTTCAAAGCTCCCAACCTTTGCTTTTTTTTCATGGTCAAGTCGACAGTAAGTATATCCTACCTGATGCAAAATGTCCAAGGTAGAAAGTGCATGTTCAACCCAAGAAAAATGTGATTTTTCAATCTCTAGGTCATCTTCAACACCGATGCACATCATGGGGAGTAATAAAATATGGCCGTAAATACACTGCCATACAGCTTGATCTTATACAGTACAGCACAAGTTCACGGTACTGGCAACCGGTGTACCATCAGAGGTGCATCTCACTACAGTACAGGATACATACATAAATGTACAGTCAGCAGCTATAGAAGGAAGGCGGTATACTAATAAATAAATAGTTACAACTGTTCTTACACTGATAAAGGCGCAAAGTACCTACAAAAAAACAAAGGAAGAGGTCTGAAAAAAGAGTCAAAGACAGATATAAATGATATTTAATGAGAGAGTGAGTGTTTGGAAGAAAGTTGTTATGTATGTACAAGTTGATGTGACGGGCTGCGTAAACGGAATGAAAGTCGTCTGGAAATGTATGTACTAGACCAAAGATTTGTCAGAAAATATTAAAGAGAGCAAAGGCAAGTGAGTGTGCAATGAGAAGAAAAGAGAAAAAGAAAATTAAGTCCAAGAAGTTACAAATCAAAGGAGGGTCGATCTCAAGTTTTTTTAGATCCCCAGTTTACAGCTAATTGCATAATTGTTGGCAGTAAATAAATAATATCAATAGTTTCAAAAATAGTGTACTTAGATAATCTCATCAATTGTACTCAACAACGACCTACAACGACTCTGTCCTGACTCCCGACTGTTCCTGGCTCCTTGTATTCTTCAGTATCATGTCTCAAAGAGGCCGTGGAAAGGCTCGCAAGATCTCAGATGATATGATCCTTGATTCAGACGATGGGGCTGTTGTCAAAAACCATGGAAACAAAGAACCCCCCGTTGTGCCAGAAATGGATCTCGCATCAGATGGGGAGCTGAGCAACGACGGCCTTCCTGTAACGGTTTCCATTGTCAAGCTTCAGGATATTCCGGGCCAACGTGGGGTCAAACGAAAGATATTGGCATTAGTTCCAAGCAAGGGAACCCCTGCTGAGTGTAAGTACTTGTTTTCCAGTTCCAGACATCCATAGCCCTCACCGTAGTTTCAGAAGACAACTCTGAGCGCCCCAAAGTTACCTACCATCTCAAGATTGCAACTTTGTCCGAGCTCAAAAAGCAGCCATCAAAGCGCATCAATATGGCCCAAATTCTCAAAGTATCACAGTCTCTCAACTTCGAGAAGTTCCAAGACTCTGTCATGGACATAGTTGCTCACGCGCTGGGGCTATCTACATTGATATCGACATATGAAGATTTTCAGATCCTTTTCACTATTGCACGCAAAGTTTCCGATCCCACTCCATTACTCTCTAATGCAGACTACGAAATCATGATTGATAATGTCAGGAAAGCAAAAGATCCTGCAGTATCTCTATTCATATGTGCACTAAAGGTCTGTCATCTGGCTACACGTCCAAATTGATTCTAAAGTCCCGCATATAGCCAGCCAAAAAAGCGAAGAGAACCAAGGGCAAGGAAAATCACAAAAACGGGGAGAGCAGTGATAGCAGTGACTCAGGCTCAGGTTCAGGTTCAGACTCGAGTTCAGACCCAGATGAGAGTGGTGATGGACAAAAGAAGCGGAAGAGGAAGAAGGGTGCGAAGGCAAAGAAGGGTAAGGGGAAGCAGAAGCTGAAGGTACGCCCTATACTACTGATTCACTACATCTCATAATCCCTAGCTAATAGGGTTACCAAAGTTCAGTTCAGTTCAGTTCTTCACCTCCTCAGCCTGAACTGAACTGAACTGTTTGCATATGGTCCTGAACTGAACTGAACCATTTAAGAACTGGTTCGAACTGAACTGAACTGAAGAACCATTATAAAATCTGAAATTTTACCTTTTTCTGAAAATTTATTGTTCAAAGACGTTCCTTAGCCCTTAGCCACTTGATTTTCACTCATATATGATCTCAGAACTCCTTTAGAACACAGGGAACCATTGATTTATATTTATTTTCCTAAATAGGCAGTACTAATCTATGCTGACATAATAACATCACATACCAAGTCTGGCCATTACCTCCTTCCTTAGCCATTATTTAATGCTCAAAAGGACTGCCAAACCATTCCAATGTTCATAAATTACTGAAGGATCACTTTCCAGAAAATGTTAAATCAAAAGAAGAGAATTGCCTAGCCTTCTAGGACCTAACAGTTCAGCAGTTCAGTTCAGTTCGAACTGCATGAACCATAAATCTCTATATGCCTGAACCTGAACTGAACTGAACTGAATTATCAGTTCAGTTCAGTTCAGTTCAGGTTCATGAGTCAGTTCTGAACTGAACTTTAGTAACCCTACTAGCTAACAATTGGTTATCTCAGAAGAAGAACGAACTGGAAGATGAGGTTATTGCAAATGTAAAGCGACTTTGCGAACGCTGGCAGTGCAGCGTCTCTGACAGCTCCGATTTCTGCTATTGGACCCATGAAGAACCCAAACATTTTTTTCTTCGCCATGAGCATTTTAGAGCTTGGGCGCAAGCACTGGTATGTTGCTCCATCCATCTGCTGAAGGATTACCTATGACTGAGTCGCATATAGCTGAAACATGACGATGACATAGCAACCATCGAGAAGCCACCAAATCATGAATTATTCTGTGACATTCCTACTCGTGGATGGTCTGCTGGTTCTCCACTGCTAGAACGTCGACTGCAAAATATGAAGAACACTCAGAACTCTGCTGCTGCTATGCCGGTCATTCATGTTCATATTCCGGGTGGAAATGGCTCACAAATCCCTCCCTCCATTCCCTCTGTTTCCTCTGACCTGCCATCTTCATCTTCGATGCTACCAAGTATGGGCAAGCTCCTGAAGTACCCGAAAATGGGCCCTGACTTGAATGTTGAACAATTCTGTAGCCTCTATGACCTTGGTACTGAGATTCTCAAACGGTTGAAGGAGAACGGCTATCAAAAGACGAAAACCTTCAAGCATATCACTATTGTTCAGTTACATGAAATGTCATTCAAACACAGGGAGATTGCCTCGTTACAGGATGCAGTAGATGAATGGGCCAATTCGGACTGATTTTTTTTATCCATGTTGTGTTTCACATCGCATCAATTGTATACTAGTAACCTGCATGTATAAAGTAACCGTGTGCGTCTTCTGCTGTAATGATAGCCATTGCTTTGAGCATATCAAACATAATAGTGCCATGTAATGACGCCAAGAATATATCACAGTTTCGACGGATGAATGCTTTGATTTTTGAGAATGCTTCCTCGATAGGATTGAGGTCAGGTGAGTAGGGGGGAAGGAATTCAAGCCGAACACCTTTGGACATTCAGTGGGGGATAATGCGACAGTAATTATGAAATTACCATAGTTTTCAATAAGTTCACGGACACCTGCACCATGGTGTATTCTTGCATTGTCCATTACTAGCACACTTAGCTTCCCTGGAAACGGTGAACAGAGTGGAAGCTAGAATAATGTTCCATTATATCCAATAAATGTGAGATTACTATGCGTACATACCACATTCTCCTCAAGGAACTCGCAAAAAGAGTTGGTCGTCATTGAACCCTCAACCACTGTGCTAGTCACCATTCCATCAACTGTGAGCCTGAGGAGCCCTGTGCCTGATAGTCGATGCCCACGAATGAAAACCTGCCTTCTTTTGGCTATCTGTTACATTCCGTCATACGTTACTCCGGTCCGACTCCGTCGGAGTTGTTTCCGGAAGTCCGTACTCCATTCCAGTACTTTCCCTTGTTTCCGGTTCTACTCCTCCTACATCCAACTCCGAGATTTCTCCGTATCATTCCGGCTCTTCCGACGTTACTCCAAACTCATTTCCACATCTTCATCACAACCACTATTTCTTTGTCATCACTTTCCCACCATCAGTCAGCACACCAGCTATGGATTATTCACCCCAAGAATGCAGGACCTTCCGGGAGCAGAACGCAGCATTTATATTTATATTTTATATTTCGGATGCTATTCCTTTTATATTTAAGTACTCGAAACTTGTATGTTTTCCTCAGTTCGAATATCGACTTAGTTTCCCACTCTTGGTCTTCCTCTAAGTTCTTTGCAACTTCCGGTTCCGCTCCGCTCCGTCTTACTCCGAAATCTAGGACACGAAGGTTCTGGGTAGCACAGCACATAAGCTGAGGCTAAGTCCTATCCTTTCCGTGACTCCGTTCCGTGACTCCATCCGTGACTCCGTCCGTTACTCCGTCCGAAATTCCGGAACAGAGTTCTCGAACTTAACAGTATATTCGAACTTCTCACCCACTCCTTCTATGCTAACTCGTTCTAAAACTTCAAAAAATCCAATTCCGATACAAGAAAATATGTCCCATGAACACTCCCCCGCCAGGCAGACTCCCGTGCCCGATATAGTCGAAGAGGCTAGTCATATTGATGAACCTCGGAGTACTACGGACGAAGTTGAGTCTCCATCTATTCATATCAATGAACTTGTTTCCGCTTTGAATTCCCTCGGGAAATCTTCAGCCAAGTCCGATTCGGCTGGCAGACTTAGAGAGCCCGAACCCTTCACGGGTAAGGATCCTAAGAAACTAAAAGCTTTTCTTTTCCAGTGCAGGCTCTATTTCCGGAGCTCTTCCGACACATTCCGAGATGACTCCAAGCGAGTAACATTTGCTTTGTCCTATCTCCGGGATGTTGCTCAGGAATGGTTCGAACCTGGAATTTCTGGACTCACCGACGATCCTCCGTCTTGGCTTGAAGATTGGGATCTCTTCATCAGCGAACTTCATTCCAACTTTGGTCCTTTCGACGAATCCGCCGACGTAGAATACGAACTCATGTCACTCCGAATGAAGGATAGCCAACGTATCTCCGAATACTTAGTCCGGTTCAACTCTTTGGCAGTCCACTGCTCTTGGGGCGAGCCCGCTCTGAGGTATAGGTTTTATGACGGTTTGCCTTCCCGACTCAAGGATGAAATTACCAAAGGCGATGGCAAGCCCCGGACCATGGACGCAATGCGACTAAAAGCTCAAAGTGCTGATGCTCGACATTGGGAACGTATGCAAGAACGTTCTCGAGAAGCCGTCCCCGGCCAGCAACAAAATCCTCCGAAGCCTCCTACTCCTTCTTCCTCCTCCAGTCCATCTTCCAGTCCTTCCTCCCGTTCCGGAAAACAGTCTCGGCCTTCGGATCAAAATTCCGATAAGCCTGCAGACTCCGGTAAAGTTTCCACTCCTCCAATTCCCAATCTGGAAGGTATACTGGACTTGCGGGGTAGACTTACCCAGCAAGAAAGGCAACGCCGGATGGATAATAATCTCTGTCTTTTTTGTGGCAAGTCCGGTCATCGTGTTTCTGACTGTAACTTAGCCAAGGCAAGCTCCGCTAGAGGCCGAGCCTCTACCGTTTCTGTTTCCGTTCCTGACTCCGTTCCGGCTATGCTGAAGGACTCCGGTTCGGAGAAGGAAAAAGACTAAGCAATTCGCTGGTCGCAGCACAGACGGAATTTTGAGAGCCCCTGTGCTGAACTTGTTGCAGTCCGATGCAATAGTCTCTCCAGATACCCACACAGTTTTTTTTGTTTCTCTTCTTTCTCTTCATTTTCTGAATCTCAGCTTTTCCACTTTTATTTTGACATTTCCGATTTTTCCGATTTTTCCGGATTCCTCCGATGAGATTCCATTTTATTATGGCTCATCTGCAGGCATGTTTACCCATGCTACCTTTGTTTCCGTTTGCTTGTGGATCCGTCCACTAACTCCGGGTTTTATTAAACCAAGCTGGATTCAGATTTTCCTCCTGTACTTGGGCTTGACTCGCTCACCCTACATAATCCGTTGATTGCTTGGGTCGATAGCAGTGTAACTTTCCGAGACCGTATTTTTATCCTTCCAGTTCCCGTTTCCGTTTCTACCTAGGCCCCTTGTCCGGTATTTGACTTTATTATGTCCGATACAGGTTCCGAGAGATCAAAGGATGTAACTCCTTCTGATGTTTCCGGGACCACTTTCCGTTATTCCGTTTGTTCCGAAACCATTGACTACTCCGGGAATTTCCTTAGTGTCTGCTGCAGCTTTCATGAAGGCATTCCGTTCCGAAGGAGACCAATGCTTTTCCTTTCCGGTCGACGTTGCTAGTCGTTCTGCAGCAGCCTCAACCACATCTTCCTGTCCGGTCGTTCCGGACTTGCACCGCCAGTTCTCATTCCAAAAGCCAAACATTGTGCAACTCCCTGCTCTGTCCTGTCCCCGGGACTCAATCTCCATGGATCTCTTTAACCACCTTGCGGACTCCAAACCGCTTCCCAAAACAATCCATGTTCATTCCGGCTTACAACACCTCCTCTTCCGCTCCCTTGTTTCCCTTTCCGTCTCATTCCTTTTGTTTCCTTGTTGTTTCCGTTCCTTTCCATGTCTTTTCTGTTCTTTTCCTTTCTGTTATCTTAGTCTTCCGTTTCACAAACCAAAGTCAAGAAAACAATTATTTTTATATAACAAACAAGACAACAACAAAATAAAAATATTATTTACTTTCTAGTCTACTCTTTTGTTTATTCTACTCCTTCCATCCCATCCTTCTCCGCTCCTTCTTTTTCTCCTTCCGTTCCTTCCTCCGCCCTCTCTGCTTCCAATCCTTCTTCCACCTCCTCGTCTTCCCCGTCATCCGACTCCTTGTCTTCCGTCTCCTCTTGCATCTCCGTTCCCACGGACTTCACCGTTTCCACAGACTTCTCCGTTTCCACGGACTTCTCCGCTTTTTTCACCTCCTTCCGCTTTTTCTCCTCTTTCCTCCTTTCTTCTTCCCGTTTCTCCTTTTCGAGCTCCCTCCTCATCCGCACCTCCATCCCCAACTTGATCTCCTCCTGAGTCTCTGCCAACTTCTTCAACCACCCTCCTATCATCTCCAACGCATCCGCCATCCTATCCGTTCCATCCGTTGATGTACCTGCGGTGGGATCAGACCGCAAGTAGTAACGTAGTTCGGAGGGGTTAATGTAGATTTCCTCAGTAGAGTTTTAAAGAGAGGTTCGCGGTATTGAGATACGCAAGAAGAGTAGACCGCGAATATAGCGAAGTTCGCGAATGCTAACGCAGTCCGCGAAGTAGCTTAAAGAATGAGACTTATTGACTTAGAACGTTGCTGCAAAGTTTATGGGATCAAAACTCTGGCCGTCTCTTGTTCGCCTTCCCTCCTACTTGCTACGGATACTTAATACAAGAGTTGTAAACTAACCAGGTGCGGATATGCGAAACAGTAATGTAAAGATTGAGCTAATGCGAAATCACGTTAACCCAATAGTTTGGTAACGAAGACATAGGAGACGAAGTAAAAATAAACATGATGAGTAAGGAGGTCAG
Organism: Phlegmacium glaucopus; assembly: GCA_015039465.1. NCBI lineage: Eukaryota > Fungi > Basidiomycota > Agaricomycetes > Agaricales > Cortinariaceae > Phlegmacium > Phlegmacium glaucopus. The sequence continues at coordinate 95,661 of MU130662.1, forward strand.
TTGCATGACCTCCTGTTTCGAAGTATATGATAAAATATATATATGGAAAAATGAAAGAAAGCAAGTGCAAAATAAACACGGACCATAATAAAACCAGTGCAGGGGATACCGGAGAGGTAAGATATGCTTATGCGAACCGTGAAAGACCACGAGATTAGATAATGGCTGTGCAGAGGTAATGCTGCAAAAGGGCGAAATGGCTAAGTCCAATATTGATAGAGAAAGTGGAAACTGGTCTGAAGTATGAAGTGCGAAGAGTGATGAGGGTGCTTTTGATAGTTGTAGGGGTCGTAGAATGGTTGTGCGATGTATGAGCGAGGAGTAGAAGGTAGTGCCGGACATACGGATGATAGCGCGAGAGTTACTGGTAACCGCGGCCCGAGAGTGCGAGTGATAATGGTAACCGCGAGGTATTCCCGAGTATCTGCGAAGTTGTTAAACCTCGAAAATAACCTGTTTACAAACCTAGAGGCTATATGGGTCCTATCATCCTCCTCCCAACTGAAATCTAGACTGTCCTCAGTCTAACCCTACGCCCTAGTCGTACTCCTGTAAGTCATGTGAGAACCCGGTGGTGGTTGAAACCTATAAAAGGCAAGTTTTCGCGCCAAACTTTGTTCATCATCGTCTACCTTCGACTCCTGCCTCTACTTCATTACTCATCCTTCGCATGTCTTCCTTCGGCTCTACCCCAGCTGGTCTCACCATCCCTGCGCTCGCTCCTGCTAGTCCTACTGTTTCCCCCGCTGCTGAACCTCCCCTTGCTCTCGCTCCTCCCGTTATGGGTCCCATTGCCGGTCCTGCTGCCTCCCTTGTCGCTTCTTTTGCCGAGGCTTCTCAGCAATTTGAAGAAGCCGTTGAGGACTTCTGCGGGTTACCGCATCGATTTCAATCGCGTGTCATACAGCCCATGATGCAGGATGTGGTGAGTTGTTGTTTTCTTGCCTTCCCGTTTCGAGCGAACTGACTCTGAGTACCTTCATAGATAAAAATTAAAGGCCTTGTTCTTCGTATGATTGAAGAACACGAGTTTCCTGAGGACGTTCTTTCGATGCCTGACCTCGCGCTGAAAGTGCTCGAGAAGTCCAACCTTCATGACAAGGTGCAGCCGCTTCTCTTCGTGATGGGCGAGACGCGGAAGTTACTGGACGACTTGGATGCCCTTCGCCCTCCTCTATCTGCTCCTACACCGGCAGAAGAGCCTGCGGCTTCTGACTCGCCTGTCATAACCCCTGCACGCGAAGAAGACGTTGATATGGGAGGAGATGAAGACGAGTATGATGAAGTAGAGGAAGGTAAGTGCGAATCCCTTTTTTTTTTTTGCTCTGGAACTTTGCTGAAATGGGTCGGTTTCTAAGTTGCAGCCCCGCAGGTAGCCGAGTCCTCAAAGGCGAAAGGTAAATGTCGTGATGAGGGTCGTGTAATGGAAAAGAAGGTATGTGGCGACCTCTTGAACTTTCGATGGTGCTAACCTTTGCCCTAGTGCGAGACTTGCGATAAGAAGGAGAAACCATGTGTTGTCGGCAAGGGTAAGAGACGATGCACCGAGTGCGAGTCGTCGAAAACGAAATGTTCTTTCGTCGACGGTCAACGTGGCCCTGCCAAGTCCACTACTCAACAAAAGGCCGTCGTTGTCGCTCCGCGTGCTCCCAAACGCAAGAGGGGCGTCAAGACTTCCTCTCCTCCTCGTGCGACCCATCTTCCCTTTGTCCAGCTTACTGCTCGTTCGCCTGCCACCCTTCCTGTCGTACCCGGGTATTTAACGACGAACGCTCCCAACACCTCCACTCATCTTCGTATGGAGCTTGAGCTAGCTCAAGCTCGCAACATTGAACTCGAAGAAGATGTCGTACGACTTCGCGACGGACTTCGGGCTGCGGAGAGGGCTCTTCAGCGTACCCGCGAGACAGCAGCACACGAACGCGAGGTCTTCCGTGCACGTATCGAAGCTCTTGGAGGTGCTGCCTCCCTGGAGGACTAGGAGTGTTGTGGCTTCGGCCTTCTCTCGGTAAGGTTTCTGTTTTGACCCGCGATAGGCTGTTGACTGATAAATCTTCGCTCCAGGGTCTTTTTCGAGCTCGAGCTCCTCTTCTTGTCGTACGTGGATAGAATATGTAGAAAACCAGAATAAAATATAATTTTTGCTGCTTTTTGTGAATTGTCGAAATGTCTTGTAAGATATAAAATAAAAGGACTTTGTTAAATCTTTAGAAATAGCGAAGTTGTGGGAAATAAATGAAAAGGACTTTGTTAAACTTTTTGGGAAAGTGGAAATTGAGGAAGTGATAACAAATAAAGGTTGAACGGATTGGAATGATGATGAAAAGGGTAAAACATTGGCATCGCGAACTTGTGCATCCGCGTCATATTGTAAGACTAAAAATAAGAGAAATCAGACTCGCGAAATGAAGAAAGAAGATAAAAGATAGAAAAAGATAAATGCGAAAAACGCGAAAACGCGAAAATGACTTTGCAGCCATCTTACTCCTCCCAACTGAAATAATGACTGTCCTCAGTCATCCCTCGTTAGAAGGTATCATCATATGGATCAGTCTTCCTCCAGCCGGAGACGCTCTCCGTCCTCCTCGTCGTCATCATCATCGTCATCATCTGAATACTCAGCTTTGGAATTTTCCATCTCCTCCAACCTCTTCCTTGAAATATCCAACAACTCCTCCAACGGCGGTAAATCCAACTTCTTCCTCGCGAAATAAGGAATCACCCTAAACGCTGCAACCGGCCTCTGAAAAACTGCTCCATCCAACTCCGCGATAATATAAGCCCCTCCTCGGTTCCGCGAAATGACTATCAGCGGACCATTGTACCTCGCTCGCATCTTCCTATTCAACGCCTTCTCTATAGCTGTATTTCGCACCAATACCAAATCTCCCAACTGAAAGTCGTAGTCGTGGATAACTCGCGAATGATCCTTCTCAAACTGGACTGCTGCTTTGAGTCGAGTACTATGGACTTTGTCGTGTAACATTGCCAATTGGGACCTTCGCTTTTGCAGAGCGATAGCTCTTCGCGCTATGACTTCAGTCGACAACAGTGCTGCTGCTGGTGGAGGTAAGAGATAGTTGGCCTCCGCGATGTCGAAAGGAAGTAAAGGGTGTGTGCCTGTCGTCGCGAAATACGGAGAGCATCCCATCCTCCTCCTCACTGTAACTCTTTCCGCCCAAAACACTGAGTGCGCCACTGATGACCACTTGTTCTCCTCCCCATCACACGCCTTAAACAACGCCTGCCTCACATCAAAATGCGACCTCTCTACTATTCCATTCGCTCGCGAGTTATAACCTGATATGCGAATATGCCGAATATGGTGAACCTTCTCCAAGTAATGCAACGCTTTAACAAAAGGGGCACCATTGTCTGTGACGATCTCCACCAAGGTCCCCCAACGATAAAGGATGTTGTGAAGAATGAAATTCGTGAGCGTCTTCGCCGTCTCCTTCCTCAACATCTCCCACTCCGGCCAATGCGTTAACGAACATCTCGCTTGGACAATGTACTTGTACCCAGACGACATCGAAAGGTGCATCGTGTCCATGTACGCCTTCGCGAATAAAGGTGCTGGCGTCGCGACCACAGGGGGAATTACATTCTGCTGTGTCTTGCGAAGTTGGCACAGATGACAGGTAGTGATGAACCAAGCAATGTCGCGTTTCATGCCTGGCCACCAGTATCGTTCTGCAAGTAATGCATGTGTCGCGAATAGACCATGATGGCCAACGTCGTCGTGAGCCGAAACAATAAGGAACATCCGCCTCTCCTCAGGAACGACCAACTTATGGTTTCCCTTTCCGTCCTTCTTCCACAACCTCTCCTCCAACACAAAATAATCCATCGCGAAACGAATAAACGTCTTGTACTCCTCGTCCTTCAACCCTCCTGGCCTCTCCCAACTCTCTAACCAAATCCTAACCTTCTCCAACCTATCGTCCGTACCAACCACTAAAGGTGCCCTTGGAATGTCGGAATACATGATCCGTCGTGCTTCATCCCCAACCTCGGCATTCTCTATTGCGTCTTCGCCACTCTCCTCATCTGCTCTGCTCGCGATCCCTGTTCTCCTTCCGTCTTCTTCGCCTCCCTCAGCATTCTCTAATATCTCTTCGCCTTCTCCCTCGACAACCTCCGCGAACCTGTCTTCATCGTCCCTTTGTCTGCCTTCCTCCTCAATCTTTCTTCTTCCTCTCGTTCTACTCCGCGATTCCATGACGAAAATGGATAAGATCGGTGAGAGACTCCTGCCGCGAATTTGGTGTTGCCTCTGTGGTGCCGCATTAATGAAGTGCATGAAACCGTTAACTTGATCTATCCAATCATCAAAACCATCATCCTCCTCCTCTACACTATCCCCTGGCTGAGGTCTGCGCCGTGATAAACCATCTGGACCGTGAAATGCTGCCGGAATATGTACGAGTTCGAAATGGAACATAAGAATAGAGACAATCCAGCGGTTGATGCTCGCGGACGGCGCAACGTCTGGATTCGCTAGCATTCCCTTGATGTACTTCGCATCTACCTCCACCACTAAATTCCTGACTCCAATGAGATGGTGCTTCAACGTTCCGAGAGCGCGATAAAGTCCAAACAGTTCCAACTTTGGCTGTGAAAATCTTCGTTCTCGTTCGTTGAGCGTAATGCTTCCAAATCTCGCGAAGTAACGTTTGCGATTATCTTCTTCATCGCACTGCGACAGAATGTACCCAACCGCTATATAGGAAGTGTCGACTGATAGTATGACTTGAGACTGTGAATCGTAGTCGATGGGTCGCAGAGCCGGCGAAGCGAGAAGCGCGTCCTTCAAATCCTCCATAGCTTCCAACTGATCCTCCCCAAATTCCCAAGGTACTCCTTTCCTCGTCAACTTCACTAACGGGTTCGCCCTCCTCGCAAAGTTCTTTATAAACATCCTACACACTCCAACCGTTCCCAAAAACGCCCTAACATCACTGAGATCCTCACACTTCCCCCAATTCCTAATCTTCTCCACTCGCGATAAATCCGGTAACCTCCCTTCCGCCGTACAACGATGCCCTAAAACCGTAATCTCTTCCGCACACAAAATTGACTTCGTCCCCGAATATGTTCCTCCGCAATACTTCATCCTCTGCACCACTCTATTTAGATCCTGGAAGTGCTCCCATACGAAACGACGAATGCCTGGATTCTCGGGTATTGTCTCCGGTGTCCCATCGGCTTTGATATATCGCGAAGCTGGACCGCGAACTGGGACATCGTCGATATAAGGCTGTGTAACATGTGGAATCTCGGCTTGTAGAATATGCGTAACGTCGTCGTGAAATATAGGAACAGAATTCGTCCATCCCATGGGTAATGTCGTAAGGCGATGAGCACCAAATGGTGTCTGGAATGTCGTGTAGTCTTGCGAAGACTGTGCCAACGTACGCTCATCATACCCCACATATAAATCCAATATACTTCCGCATGCTCTCCCTGCAAACTGCTCTGCTAACTGATCTGTGAATGGTGGGACTCCCGAGTGTCTGATAGTGACGCGATTCAATGGCTCGAGAGACTGCACAATTCGCAACGACTTCCCATCCTTCTTCAACACGCAAAACCATCGCGAACGGTACGATGAGTTGCTAGGCTCGAACACCCCCGCATCAATCTTCTTCTTAATCAACCCGCACACTTCTTTGAAGATCCCTGGGGGAATAGGAATATTTCGCTCGACCCACGGCGTATGGGGAATCACAGGAATTTCAACTGGAGGAAAGAAGTCCTCGCGAAAATGACCTCGCTCCGGATCTATCCAGGCGAACGCGTCTTGATGTAATGACATGAAATGATGCAAGAGCTCGCGTTCTGCTGGCCAAAGAAACCCTCCTCCATTCAACTCGTCAAACGCCTCCTTCCTCTCTCGCGTATATCGACCCACTGGTACGAAAGGGGGTGGTCTTGGATTAAGGATTGGAAGACTCCCCAATGCATCCCCCTTGATCTCCCTCACAATTCTAAACTTCTCCAACAACTCGCTCCCTACTGGCTTAACCTTCCTCGCTACTGGCTTATACTTCTTTGCTGCAAATACTGCGACTGTTCGCGTTTGTGATTGATTAACTGAATTGACACTCGCTGGTCTCGCTGCCTGGCTCGAACGTCCTGAAATAGTGCTAGGGGGCCGCGGTGCCCAAGTGTGCGTATCTGATAGTTGTGCTTCTTGCGACTTGCTCTTGTCTTGTCTCGCGACTGTCTGATGCTTCGCCTTCCTCACTTGCTCTTCCACTCCCCATCCCTTCGCTATCGACCACATATCCTCCCATACTCCCTCTCTCCTCTCCTGCCTTTCCCTAACACCATCCTCTCTGACTGACTGTATTCCCAAACAACTTTCGGAGGAAACTGAATGATTCACTGAATAACGCAGAATAGTCGATTTATCGATTTCTGAAAATATTGTACATTGTTGATTATCGCGAGAGTCTCGTATCAGTTCCTCCTTCATCAAAAATCCTCCTCCCCAACATCGCGAGATTGTCCACGAGGATGAGTTGCCATCGTGACTCTTTCGCCCGAGTTCGGATCCTCGATAGTGAGCATCTGCTGACCGTCCGCGAAATTCTTGACCGTGCTTTCGGTAACCAAGTCGAATGGACAACCTAAAAGAATATCGTAAGCTGGAAAACGAAGAATATGAACTTGCATGTAAATTGTTAAATCGCCAAACTTGAATGGGACGTTTCGCGCTAATCCCAGTGACTTGTTAAATGTGCCATTCGCGGACTGCATTTGAAGCTTGATTCGCGGGTCGTACGTTAAACCGAGGTCGTTACAGATCTCTTCGGACATTGCTATGATTTGACAACCAGGATCCAGGATGCACTCTACCTCTCGTTTGTTGTCGACGATGCAGTGAACGGCATGAATCGCGCTGGACTCTGCAGCGACCACAAGTTCGGCTGGGTCTGGAAGCTCTCCTGGTGGTAAGGCGAAGAGGTATTGCTCGATTGGATCCTGGATCACCATCCTCTCTCTCTCTATCATCCCCTCCGCTAAAGTCGACAACCCTATCATCATCTCCTCATCCTCAAACTCCTCCTCTATGACTGCCGCAAGGTTTTGTGTAGCGACCGGTGCCCGTTCCTGACCCTGAGGTACACGCTTATTGGTGATCTGTTCGCGAACGTGAGAGCGAACCTCAGGAGAAATAGACCACAATTCGCGCTGGGTAAGGGTGATGGGAGCTTCCATGGAACGCTGGTAGACATCCGCAGCTATCTTGGTATCGTATACGGGTGGATAGGTACGGTAAGATGGGTCGTTCCTGCGTACTGGGGCTGGAGCGTTGAACTTCTGTTGCTGCCCAATGACTCGGTTGACTGGTGGGGCGTATGCAGCGTCCTTAGCTTTCGCGAATGGGTGTTCTACCGTTGCTGGCTTGTTTGTGCTAAACGGCGCGCGGAATGCGTTGACTCTCAGCCTAACCTCCTCCTCCCTCTCTCTTTCTTCTCCATCCCTCGCTCTCTGCCCTCTCATCTGAACTCCCTTCCCCTTCTGCTGTAACGCGAATATTTCTGCCTGCAAGCTCACGATACGTTCCTCTGCTGTCAAATGATACACGGAGTGAATTTGAGTAACGTCTGGCTTGCTCTCGTTCATGATACGCATGTCGATTGTTTGTACGAACGATTTGGCTGTGATCGCGTTAGGGTTCCTCCTGTGCCACTCGTCAACTTTCTCCTTCAAATTCGCTCCTGGAAGCGCCTGCGGTATCCATTCTCCTCCCGGCAACCCTATCTTTCCATCCGCTAACCTCACCACTTTACCCTGCTTAAGATACTCCTCTACTGCTGCGCAATCCCTTATCAAATGTTCCAACCCATCAAACAAACACCTCAACTGCCTCCTTGGCCCTCCTGAGTATCCTCCACCTCCTGAATATCCTCCACCTCCTGAATATCC
>MU130662.1:106779-130539 GCA_015039465.1 Phlegmacium glaucopus
GGAGCAGAACGCAGCATTTATATTTATATTTTATATTTCGGATGCTATTCCTTTTATATTTAAGTACTCGAAACTTGTATGTTTTCCTCAGTTCGAATATCGACTTAGTTTCCCACTCTTGGTCTTCCTCTAAGTTCTTTGCAACTTCCGGTTCCGCTCTGCTCCGTCTTACTCCGAAATCTAGGACACGAAGGTTCTGGGTAGCACAGCACATAAGCTGAGGCTAAGTCCTATCCTTTCCGTGACTCCATCCGTGACTCCGTCCGTTACTCCATCCGAAATTCCGGAACAGAGTTCTCGAACTTAACACTATCCTTCCTTTTTTTGCTCTACCCCTACGTCGCCCAGGAGTCTTTGCATCCTTGGAGGTCTCATCAAGGAACCCAAGTTGTTCCCGAGTGTATGCTGCCATGCGATAAACAAATTCAGCCCGTTTGTCTTCATTGCGCTCTGCTGCAATTTGCTTCAGCTTCTTTACGGAGTATCCTACCCTAGAAAGCTCTCGGAGAATGGTGGAGAAATGCACAGAGATGAAGCGGTTCTCGCGGAGAAGATCCGCAAGTTCGTCAAGGAACCAATCTGGACGATGTCGGACAAGGCGCAGGAGGTATTGAAGATCATCAGATACAAGGAAGCGAGGGCGACTGTGCAGTCCGTATGTGTGCTTGACCACGTTGCCAGTTTCTCTCCATAGGCTGAGTACACGATAGAATGTTCGTTCTGAGAAGCCTACGCAATCTAAGATATCGTCAAGTGATATGAGGCCACGGTCATAGAGGTTCATTGCAGCTAACTTGAGATCTCGGCTGATTTTGCGGTATGGCATTATCATGAGGAAGGATGAAGCGATGAAATTATATAAGTACATTATTTTTGAAACTATTCATATTGTTTGTTTGCTGCCAACAATTATGCAATTAGCTGTAACTTGATTGGAAAATACCGATCCTTGATCCTGAAGCGCGGTCTCTATCACTTGCATCCCTTCCAGCACCTTTTATTCTTCAAGTCTCCTGCCGACTACCTGTACACCAAGTGGTAGGCGGTGCATCTTTTCGACGTTATATACTAAATAAGCGGTCTTGGCAACGGCATTGTAAGACTGAACGAGGCACCGTCAACACAAAGTCTAAACCTTCCTCCGTCCACTTCCTATGCCATTCTTCCCTATACATATCTCTTGCTACAATTGATTCACGATCCTGGTCAGCAGTTTTTGTATGCATACCATAGAGTTGACTAGCCATAGGATTGTTCGAACGGACGAAGAAAGCGAGGATCTTCTTGATGATTCTAGGTAATTGGAGAAGATCTAGGATCGACTTGGCAGCTGGAGAGATCGTTTCGTTGGGACTTGGAGCGTTTGTAATTTGCTGACCGGGTGAGAAAAAATATAATTTTAGATCCATGGAAATTCATGGAAATTCATCGGAAATCGGCACGTACCCTCATCAGAGAAGGGGAGTTGATATCCGATTTTCAGCCCTTCCCATGTTAGAAGGTTGGCTAAGCGAAATTGATATGTATACAAGGAGAATGACGCAATTATTGCCAATGGACAACTTCATGGCCTTGCTTTGTCAGAGAGGAACGCACTTGCTTTAAGGCACGTTTAAAAGCAGGTGTGAGAGGTATCGTGACTATTATCGATGGTTAGCGAACGATTCTAGGTATAGTCACGTAAAATCACTTACCATCTTCCCAAATAACCCCCTTTCAGTTTGCGACCTTCGTCCCGAAGGTTGCCATGTTGCCAAGGTAAAGGAACGCACTGTCGGAAGTTTGTTTAAAAAAAGGAAAATACAAACGTCAAAAATGTGAGAGAATGTACCGTATGATCGTATTGCCATGGCTCTGCCAAAGTGACGCGCTTCAAAAATTCATGCAAGTCCTCAAGATTGCCTGCCAATCGGGATGTCACAATCAGTAAACCTTCCAATCTCATCAGGGACGACCCGTTGCCCCACATTGGAAATCGTCCAGCGCTAGCTCTTAAACTCCACACTCCATGGAAATGTGCCGGAATCCTGCACTACCATCCCCAATCGCGATCTTTCTTCCACCACCTGTTACCAGTGTGTCGCCTCCTCCTGTACAGGTTGGTAGTGAGGCCAATATCCGAGACCTTCTCGATGGCGAGCAGACCGGTGGGGACGGTAGTCTTTACGTGAATTAAAGCACCTGCATCTTGAAGTAGGCATGCTATTGACGACGATGTCGCCGATGGACGTCTAACATTACGAGAGTAACCAATTGTGGAATCATAGCCTTTGATGTCCACCGTGTCTGGATGGATACAGTTAGTTTGCGCATATAGTTTCGAGTAATCTCGGTATACCTTTACACCCATTAGAGAATGTTCACAAGTAGGATCGTTCATGGAGTCGATTCCTGGTCCTCAGTTCGCAACTGGAGGAATGACGAGGGATTCTTCAACCATGATTTCTGTAACGCAGTTGGTCATTTTTTGAACGACAAGAGTCTTCCTTGCGTAAGCCATCGCTGTAGGTGAAATCGCGCCAGAGCGACATCGAGATACGAGTTGAGAAATGGCAAGAGCGTGGATTTTTCTTCTGACAAAGAAGGTGGTGTGGAATAAACGGCGGGGAGGGAGTCAATTTTTGACTAGCGCTCCTTTTGTTTCGAGGCGCTAATCCATCTGTTCAGAACATTGAGTTGTAAGGACACCATGCACGCTGTTTACAAATGTTTTCTGCCAGGCTTGTTGAAAGAATTAAAGTTTGTCGGATAAAGGTCGGATCATCGTTGGTAATCAGTAAACATTTCAACATTCACGGTTCAGGTAACATCATATGGAAACAGATTCGCTCACATCTTTCGTGCAGCTTTCGGCTACTACTAAGTCCTGGTCTACACCTACCACCTTCACGAGGTACTTTTTCACGAACTGAAAGCTTTGGAATCAGGTCCTCGGTCCCTTCTGTTGCCTCTCATTCTGCTGCTTCGTCCAGTGCGCTGGGGTCAGATTGTTCCAACGGTCCAAGTAGTTCAACAAGCACGTGGACACTGGAAACCACAACGACAACCACCTAACTCGCCACCTGCCATTCCACGTACATTTTCTTAACATCTTTGATTATTTCCCGACGATCAATATCAACTTCTATGAATGTACCTCTAGAGGACCGTCAATGTCAGTTAGTTCGCTGGGGCGGCCAGTTATCGTTGTTCAAAGTCATAGGCCACAGCCGCGAACTTCTTCCTCAAGGACTCCGTAATTTTACCTGCCGAACCGGGTCAGATCAGCGTTCAAGATTAGACAACTTATTGTCGTATCTGTGCATTAACTTTCCTCCGCTGTTCGACCTCTCTCTAACAATACTTTCTACGCTGCATCTAGATCACGATCTGATTTAAAACAAAGGCTGAAATTGGTCTGGTTGCTGGAGATTTGAATCTGAGCTCAGAGGAGGTGTTGGTGTTGAACCTTGACGGCTCGAGGGACGATATGATATGGACATGTCCGCAGATTTCTTGATATTGCGAGGGTAAACCTACGATTACAAGCTCCTTTTTCAATCCATTGCTCGGCTCTTCCTATTACCAAAGGACGACCAACATGTTATATTCGTTGTACGTTGTCTCTTTCACATCGCTCGCAATCATCAACTAAGCGTCAAAATCCAGTTGGGTTTGAGCACGCCCATCCAACAGGGTCAGACTTTGTATCAATATCTTGCGATGCAGTTCACGCGAGAAGAGGAGATCACCGGAGAGCGAGTGAGTGTTTATGAAATGCAGAGAGAAATTGTCGATCTTATTTACTTCAGTGAGGACATTGCCAAAATACGACAAGTCGAAGAAGAATTACGAAGATCCGACATAGAATTCGTATCCAGCAATTTACGGACTTGGGCTGGCAAGAAAATCATTGATTCAGGAAGTTTCCAAAGGTTTGTCCACCTTTCATTAGGTGTAGCCGAAGCCTAATACCTGTTTTTCTAGCCAAGATGGACACTCCAAGGTTTCAAAGCTAACCTCAAAGCCATTCAAAGTGATCTCTTTCTCCTCGAAAGACATATATTCTTCGTCTCCAAATGACCCGCTATGATCGAGATCAACGACATCCACCAAGTGATCTTCTCTCGTGTGGATACCGGTGCAGGAGTCTCAACCAGACGAACCTTCGACGCTAAAATCGCCACTAAGATCGGTCAGAACACAATTTACGTCTATCAATAGGGATGAACATGAAATCACCGAGGCGTATTGGAAGGATAAAAGGGCGGGGGTGGAGAACGATATGGTAACCCGACGCCGATTTATTGTTTGCTACGGTTGCCGGCGACGATGATAATGACGATATGCAAAGTCTCCGAAGGATGATGATGATAGTAGTGATGGTGGGTGTTCCTTTACTTATGATTTTTCTTTCTTAGATCCTGATGTTAAGGACGTTAAAGCCTCCGGCTCCGATTCTGGATCCCCGAGCGATAGTGATTCAGACTTTTCCGGTGCTAAGACAGCGTCGGACGCTAGTGGAGATATTTAAGATGCCAAGATGGAGCCAAAACAGACAAGCTTAGGCCAACACCCAAACTCATAGGCTTCTGCTTCAGCTGTTAGTTCTTTAACAAACCGAAATCAACGTCTCCAAGAAGGTGAAGAACGGTGACGACGATGTGATGGATGTCGACACTAAGGATAGACTCGCCCGAAACCTAAACAGAAGATGGAAGGTGATGTTGAAGCTGAAGTTGAGCCTCCCAAAAAGGAGTTGAAGAAGACAGATTAATGTTTTGTTTTTCGTATCCTTGTTTCTCATCTTTCGACCAGTCTGCCGTCAGAAGCAGGAACAGCACTTGCTTTCTGTACTTTTCCTGCGACGTACATTTTTTCGTTTTATATCTTAAACCACGGCAAGCCCAGCGCACAACCTTTCTCTATAAACAACAGTTATCTGAAACTCTTCTAAAGAATAATGAGAACAAGTCTCGCGGCGCGCGATGTTTCTTGAAGACAAGTCCAAGAAGAATCAGAGAGTAGTACTTGGTTCAAAAGACAAAAAATAACCAAGGACTAAGTAGAGCCACCTTCTGCTACCGTTCTGTCTAAGCATTATTTAGTTACGGTACCTGTCCCTTTTGCTGGACTCCTTGTGTGGTAGTGTGACTGGTTTCCAAAAGGCTTTTGGGTACAATGGTTTGATTCATAATTGGAGGAATGGACGCAAATTGCATCGTGTTGTTTGTGTGCTAAAGGATACAGATAAGATATGCGGCAGCACTGGAAGCATCTGCGAGAGGGCTAAAAGATACAAGATGAATAGTGGAAGAATTTGGAGAGACAATGGGTGACTTCCCGTCGCGTTTAGACGCGACAATGAAGTAGCACTGGGTAGAGGTTAAGTCTCTACAATTATGATCATTCTTCAGATGCATATTGACCTTTTCAGACGTGTTTAAATTGATAACAAAGAACCAACGAACCAAACAACCAGCGAACATGGACAAAGTTCTGGAGCGAGGGTGATACCAGCAGCCTTGAAGATGGGCTTTATAATAATAGAAACCTAGGGAGGACCGGAGTAAACAAAGCTCACACTTATGTAATCAAGAACATCTTTGTTCTTATCCCTCATCAGTCGCCTTGACCTTCAACGATATGAAGCGCTCTTCAAGTTTTGAGACTCTTGGCAAGTCCAAGAAACCAAAATATTCATCTCGGAACATCACCGACGCTCTTGATTCAAGCGCTGAACTACCAATTTCGACATCGATGGCAATCATAACTAACACCGCTAATCCCATGCCATCCATCCCCACCAGTGCCGCGACTGCGACTGCGACTGCGACTGGGAGTTTTGAAGTCATTCGAGCCACTGGTATTAACGTTACTGTGAGTTTTCAACTTGGCCAAGCACATTGGCATATTTACACAATCATTATCGCCGATCAGACTGGCCATGAACGCCAAGTTTCCGCTTCGGTTTCCACGTTGGCAATCAATGACTGTGCTCCTGTAGCACATGTGGAAGACTCCCCACCTGATACCATGATCCAAGCCAACTTGAGATCTACGGAATCAGAAAAATATCCTTCTGTGAGTCGCTCATACACCTACTCCTCTCAGTTATTCCTGATTATCAACAACAGACTCAGCATTCTGGCTCGGGTTTCTTCGCGAATGCCCAGAATTTCCTCATCGCTGGTGGCACTTTTGTAAGTCTTTTTCGTGTACTGTGTAAATGATTTAGCAATAAGTGTATGTAGGTTAATGTTCTCCCTCCCAATCCTGGTGAAGGGCAGCCAAAGATCCCTGTACCTCAGAAACCAAACTCCAGTCCATTATTTACTGGACGGAAAGATGTGCTCGACCAGCTTGGAAATATTTTTGTCCATCATGCTGATAGTGGACTGATGTTGAGACACTCTTGTCTCCTCTGGGGAATGGGAGGAATTGGAAAGACCCAGATCTGTCTCAAATTCATAGAAGAAATGTCTGAGAAGTAAGTGTCTTCACCCATTCACAACACTGCCTTCATTTCTTGCTCTAGGTTTTCACATGTGTTCTGGGTTGATGCCTCCTCTGATGAGAGTATGACAATGTCTCTCAAGGGGATATCCAGTATTCCTGCTGCACAAGCTTCTGGTATGGATGGCTCAGTTCAATCTGTCCTCCAGTGGATATCTAACATTCAAGAGGAATGGTTAATGGTGTTTGATAATGCTGATGATCCTCTTCCTGAGGATGTGGCCAAGTTCTTTCCCTCAGGTAACAGAGGTAATATTCTCATTACTAGCAGGAACAGATCCATGGGAAGGATCATATCATTTCAGAACAGTATTGAGATAAGTGAAATGGAGGAAGCAGATGCTATAACTCTACTTCTGAAGGCTAGCTGTTTGGATGCAGCTAAGCATGTAGAAGTTGCTAGAATGATTGTGACTGAGCTTGGCTGCATTCCTCTGGCTGTGAATCATGCTGGTGCTTATATTGAAGCTGGGAATTGTGATATCAATAGATATCTGAGACATTTCTCCTTGCATCATCAGACTCTCATGTCAGATGCAACATTCAGAGGAGCATCAGATTATGATCGGACAGTATATGGGACTTGGGATTTATCTTTCAAAGAAATTGAAAGGAGGGCTGGTGGACAATCCACTGTAGGAAATGCACAAGCAGCCAAGGCAGCAATCCTCATTCTTCAAATATGTGCTTTCTATCATCATAGCAATATTCCCACAGATATATTCAGATCTGCTGCTGAGGAGTCCAGGAAACATGTTGTTGATAGTGAGGTAGCTGAAAAGCTACCCCAGGCAATCAGTTTTCTGGATTATACTCTGCTTCCCTTAGACAGTGATGGTCACTGGGATGACTTCATCTTTGGACAAGGGATTGGTGTCCTTCTCTCTTTCTCCTTGATGAAAAGAGGACAAACATCTGAAATGTTGTCTGTTCATCCTTTAGTGCACTGCTGGAGTCGTGAGAGAGTGATTAAATCTGAGCAGCAAAGAATGTGTGAGGTGGGAAGCATGATTTTATCCTGTGCAATTCCTAGGAGATTTACAAGTCATGATTATGCACTGCGACGGATGATTTTTCCACATATCAAGGCAAATGAGCTATATGGAAAGCAGATAGGACTGATTGAATATTACGATGATAAATGGAGCAATTTTGCACTGGTAATGAGGGAGAATGGAGACTGGAAGAATTCAGAGCAGCTGCAGGTTCAAGTGATGGACATGAGGAAAAAAGTGCTTGGTGCAGATCATCCAGAGACCCTCATAAGCATAGGAAATCTAGCAAGGACATACAATAATCAGGGAAGGTGGAATGAGGCAGAGCAGCTGGGTATTGAAGTTTTGGACATACGGAAGAAGGTGCTTGGTGCAGAACATCCATACACCCTCATAAGCATGGGAAATCTGGCAAACACATACCATAATCAAGGAAGATGGAATGAAGCAGAGCAGCTAGAGGTTCAAGTCATGGACATGAGGAAGAAGATGCTTGGTGCAGAACATCCCGAGACCCTCATAAGCATAGGCAATCTAGCAAGGACATACAATAATCAGGGAAGATGGAATGAGGCAGAGCAGCTAGGGGTTCAAGTGATGGACATGAGGAAGAAAATGCTTGGTGCAGAACATCCAGAGACCCTCATAAGCATAGGCAATCTAGCAAGGACATACAATAATCAGGGAAGGTGGAATGAGGCAGAGCAACTGGGTGTTCAAGTCTTGGACATATGGAAGAAGGTGCTTGGTGCAGAACATCCAGACACCCTCATAAGCATGGCAAATCTAGCAAGTACATACTATAAGCAAGGAAGATGGAATGAAGCAGAGCAGCTGGAGGTTCAAGTCATGGACATGAGGAAGAAGGTGCTTGGTGCAGAACATCCAGACACCCTCATAAGCATAGGCAGTCTAGCAAGGACATACAATAATCAAGGAAGGTGGAATGAGGCAGAGCAACTGGGTATTCAAGTTTTGGACATACAGAAGAAGCTGCTAGGTGCAGAACATCCATCCACCCTCATAAGCATGGGAAATCTAGCAAGTACATACCATAAGCAAGGAAGATGGAATGAAGCAGAGCAGCTGAAGCTTCAAGTCATGGACATGAGGAAGAAGGTGCTTGGTGCAGAACATCCAGACACCCTCATAAGCATAGCCAGTCTAGCAAGGACATACAATAATCAGGGAAGGTGGAATGAGGCAGAGCAACTGGATATTGAAGTCTTGGACATACAGAAAAAGGTGCTTGGTGTAGAACATCCAGACACCCTCATAAGCATGGGAAATCTGGCAACCACATACTGTAATCAAGGAAGATGGAATGAAGCAGAGCAGCTAGAGGTTCAAGTGATGGACATGAAGAATAAGATGCTTGGTGCAGAACATCCAGACACCCTCATAAGCATAGCCAGTCTAGCAAGGACATACAATAATCAGGGAAGGTGGAATGAGGCAGAGCAACTGGGTATTCAAGTCTTGGACATACAGAAGAAGGTGCTTGGTGCAGAACATCCAGACACCCTCATAAGCATGGGAAATCTATCAAACATGTACTCTAATCAAGGAAGATGGAATGAAGCAGAGCAGCTGGAGGTTCAAGTGATGGGCATGAGGAAGAAAGTGCTTGGTGCAGATCATCCACACACCCTCAGAAGCATGCAAAATCTAGCATACATATACCATAATCAAGGAAGATGGAATGATGCAGAGTACCTGGAGCTTGAAGTCACAAATATAAGAAGGTGCTTGGTTGCAGAGACACATTAACAGGCATGTCAAATATAGTAATTATATACCAAATTCAGAGAAGGTTGACTGAGGCAGAGTAGTTGGAGCTTCTATATCTAGGGATTGTCAGGGGTAACCCTGGGGTATCTCAATGCCAACCTTTACCTGTACACTAGCAACCCCTACCCACCCAACCCATGGGTTTACCTGTTCAAAAAGCCCAAAAACACCCAAAATGACCCAGAAATGAGCTAGATATGTGCTAAACAATAGTTACTATTGTTTTGGTCATATCTCCTCCAATTATTATCTGTTTTGAATGATCTAGGGCTCATTTTGTAGGTAGCAGGTACAGGAATCCGTACCCATACCCATACCACACTGTACCCTACCCACCAACCTGCAGGGGTTGAAAAACCTGTTACAATCCCTATCTATATCCACACCTTGTCAAATATACCCGAGTTAGTCCGTGAAAATGAAGTTGACAAAACCCCAAGGTTGTCCATCAGCGGATTTCCGCCGGATTGTACTAGACTGCAGAGGATGTCCATTGAGCTCATTTCCGGTGAGTATTAAAGAGCCCAGGGATGTCCAGGAAGCTGACA
Source organism: Phlegmacium glaucopus (assembly GCA_015039465.1). NCBI lineage: Eukaryota > Fungi > Basidiomycota > Agaricomycetes > Agaricales > Cortinariaceae > Phlegmacium > Phlegmacium glaucopus. The sequence continues at coordinate 116,609 of MU130662.1, forward strand.
GTAGTCAAATACTAGGCTCCCGGAGATACCCTGTGAGCTCCTGGGATCTAATATTGAAGTGTGGAATGTGCTTGGTGAGCTCATGGGAGTGTATAATATTAAGGTCCAGAGGGTGTCCAATAAGCTGATGGGAACCTAATATAAGAGTCTGGATCATGTCCAATGAGCTCATGCTAGTTCAATATTCAACTCCGGAGGGTGTCCAATAAGCTAATGGGAACCTAATATAAAACTCCGGATCATATCAAATGAGCTCATGCTAGGTCAATATTCAACTCCAGAGGGTGTCCAATTGCCTGATGGGAACTTAATATTAAACTCCGGAGCATGTCCGATGAGTTTGTGGTAGTTGAATATTCAACCCCAGAGGGTGTCCAATAGGCTGATGACATTTGAATATTCAACTGCGGAGGGTGTCCAATGAGGTGATGACAGTTGAATATTACAGTCCAGAGGGTGTCCAATGTGCTCATAAAAGTTAAATATTCAACCCTGGAGGGTGTCCAGTGAGCTGATGACAGTTGAATATTAAAGTCCGGAAGGTGTCCAATGAGCTGATGGCAGTTGAATATTAAAGTCCAGAAGGTGTCCAATGAGCTCATACAACTTGAATATTCAACCCTAGAGAGTGTCCAGTGAGCTCATGGTAGTTGAATATGGAACCCTGGAGGGTGTCCAATGAGCTAATGACAGGTGAATATTACAGTCCGGAGGGTGTCCAATGAGCTAATGACAGGTGAATATTAAAGTCCGGAGGGTGTCCAATGAGCTGATGACAGTTGAATATTCAACCCTGGAGGGTGTCCAGTAAGCTCATTACACTTGAATATTCAACCCTGGAGGGTGTCCAGTGAGCTGATGACAGTTGAATATTAAAGTCTGGAGGGTGTCCAATGAGCTCATACAATTTAAATATTCAACCCTGGAGGATGTCCAGTGAGCTGATGACAGTTGAATATTCAAGTTCAGAGGGTGTCCAATGAGCTGATGACAGTTGAATATTAGTTCAGAGGGTGTCCAATGAGCTGATGACAGTTGAATATTCAACCCTGGAGAGTGTCCAGTGAGCTCATGGGAGTTGAATATTCAACCCGTGATGGTGTCCAGTGAGCTAATGACAGTTGAATATTAAAGTCTGGACGGTGTCCAATGAGCTCATACAGTTTAAATATTCAACCCTGTAGGGTGTCCAGTGAGCTCATGGTAGTTGAATATTCAACCCTGGAGGGTGTCCAGTGAGCTGATGACAGTTGAATATTGAAGTCTGGAGGGTGTCCAATGAGCTCATACAATTTAAATATTCAACCCTGGAGGGTGTCCAGTGAGCTCATGGTAGTTGAATATTGAACCCTGGAGGGTGTCCAATGAGCTAATGACAGGTGAATATTAAAGTCCGGAGGGTGTCCAATGAGCTGATGACAGTTGAATATTAAAGTCCGGAGGGTGTCCAATGAGCTCATAAAAGTTAAATATTCAACCCTGGAGGGTGTCCAGTAAGCTCATTACACTTGAATATTCAACCCTGGAGGGTGTCCAGTGCAGGTAGGTAAGCTACATTGTTACGTGTAACACGGTGTAGCGAAGACATACAATGTAGTGACATAGTCGGGCCCGCTGGGCGCCAGGAGGCTCAGCGTATATAGGGTAGATACATTGTATCCACTAACAGCAGGCCAGCGGGCCCGCTGTAGGAAATGGGGGGTAGTAACCGGCCACAGGGCAAGGCCCGGTATGGAGGCCGCGGGTCATATACAGTCACAAATGGGCATTCACGACTATATGGACAAATCACAGTGTCAAATACGCCTCCCCTACATAAATGCAACGGACAAATACGACCAGAGATAGTAGTGCACAGCCGCAGGCCAAAACCGGTTACTGAAGCCACGGCCTATATCAATGAACAGCAGCTGTGGGTCAGTCCGCTCCCATAAATACTACAGCTGAGAAGGCCAGAGATAGCACATACAGCTTGGCATTAACAGTAATTGGATCCATGATGCTTTAGACCAATTTTTCCCGCTGTAAAGCTATCGTTGTGACATCCCACAGCTGAAGAGGTGGCCGCGGGCGGGAAACCTGGCACAGATAACGGTAGACACAATTTATTGATGTACATGGAAGACCTCTTATTGTCTATAGATTGTGGGTGTAGCAGACAGCCCAGGGATCTGCTAACAGAGCATGTGCATGGTCTGCGGGAGATCAATGAGGCCGCGGTCTCTCTCTGAGTAGAGAGCCGATATGGCTACCTTTTACAACCTAAGGTGGTTGTTCCTCAAGGGTCAGAGCACATGAACAACCTTCTATTTAAATGGATGATATCATTTGTTGTGTTCCGCGCATGTAGAAACATCCTGTGGCTGCACATATGGCCACGGATGGGAAGGCTAACAGATGGGAAGGCCGCGGGACCATCAACGAGGCCGCGGTCTCTCTCTGAGTAGCGAGCCGATATGGCTACCTTTTACAAGCTAAGGTGGAAGGGGCAAAGAGTACATCAAGTATTTAAACTGATGACAGAATAACATCAGTAGCAGGGACTGTAGCCGCAGCTGGGACAAATACACCATTGTTGTAAAGGTCAACCATGTGAGATTCTATAAAATACCTTGCATAATGAAGACCACCTTTCACATGGTCACAGGAGGTACCTGCGAGAGAGTAAAAGATTAGATCATGTTCAAGGTTAAATACAGTAGGAGTCAGGATGAAGTAAGTTATTCCACATTCGAGTCTGCACCAGATATATCTCCCTCACTGTCTCCGGTAGGTAAATTGATTGTGAGGCTAGAAAAGTATTGAGGAGTGAAAGGACCAGGAATGGAGTGGATGGGTTGTCCTCCGAGGATTGCACCTAACAATCATCCACCCAGTCCACCCTCTCCGCTGGAATCTTCTGAAGAAGAATAGTCAAGAGCGGCCGCGGCCTCAGCCACGGTGACAGGGGGACCGTCAGGATCAGAGGATGTCAAAGTGGGGCTTATTGGTTGTCCATCGGCTCCTGGGTGGATGGAATCCGAGTCCATGCCGGCAGCCCCAGCAACGGTGGCAGGGACATCAGAATCGGACGAACTAAAGACATCTTCTGGCCTGGCATCGGATGATGACTGGACTTGCTCCATCTCAAGGGTGCCTATGACAGGACTCAATAGTCGTGCACCAGGTCCACTATGGCTTGAATCCGAGTCCAGGAAAGCAGCCCAGGCCGCGGCCGCTGGGACATCAGAATCAGACAATGTAAAGGCATCTTCTGGCCTGGCATCGGATGATGTTGATGAGCTAATCATATCCATCTTATCACTGGTGGAGTCAGAACCTCCACTGAAGGTAGAAAACGCATCCGCTGCAGCACAGTTGGATCCATCATCAGACCCAGAATAGACATCACCAGCTCCGATGGAAGATATATCAGCATCTGCATTCAGTCAGGCCAGATCGCAATAAACTTGAGGGAAGGACATCACTCACCATCAATAGGATGAGATAAGGGTACCGTGATCAGAATCAGAATATCTTCCACCGCCAAGGGAGTACCTGGTAGGATCTGTGTGACAGTCAGGTATCTTTGTTTCAGACAATAGGAAAGCACTTCTGACCAAGTATGTTGTCAGCTAGTGCTGCCGCCGCATCTGCTGCAGGCACAGAAGCCGCAGAGGAGTCCCAATTCTGAGGGAGCATTGAAATTGTTGACTGATGACCCCACACTTCAATGGCTGGCCGAGGGCGCACAACGGCCGCGGTGGCATCTGAAAGCCGGCTCCTCGCAGGGCCTGGAACAATGTCCTGATGACCTTGGGGATCCATCGGGGACCTGTGAAACTGAGGAGGGTCACCATAGGCATGGCGAAGGGGAGGACGTGTGAAGTGTGTGGGGATGAGGGATATATCTAACTCTGGTACATCCCGATTGTCATTTGCGATGTCGGAAAACCTCTGGGAGCCGGCCCATGATGGAGGTGTAGCGGAGACCTCCCCCCATCGTCCCCAGGGAAGTGAAATGTTATAGCCCGAGTGGTGACGGCGTGCAGTGGGGAGTGGCAGTTTATCAAGGTTCAGCACTTCTTGCTCTGTGAGGTCCGGGCCCCATGTCCATTTCAGCGATGGAAGGGCACACAAGCGGATAAGGTTGGCCGCGGCCGCGGCCCAGACATCGGTCGGTGTAAGTTTCTGCTTGCTCTTCCTTTTTGATGGCACATCCTCCGTTACCCCTTCCTTGATGAGGGCAGCATCATAGAGCTGAAAAAAGCCAGCAGCCCTTCGGATAGAGATGTCCGCGCGGGCTTCATATGTTACTTCGAGGCCGTGAACATGATGACGGAGGTCTTGAATATTGTCCAAAACTCCCATTGTAATGGCGCGGTACAGCTGACATTGGTCACAAGTCAATGGCAACCCGTGGGGCTCGAATGATAAATGCCGCGACCAAGTATACTTGGTCTTGTCTGCTTTGGGTGGCAGTATTCCCTTGATACCTGTAACAGACCTGTGGTGGCTCAGGGCTGCATTGATTGTAAGTAGAGTAAGCATTCCGTCTTCTGAAGGGGGGGTGTCTAATGTCCACCAAGCCAGGTGATAACTTTGTGTAACCGCGGACAGATCTTCTGGAGCCAGAGTGATCGCGTGACAATGCTGACCGACTTACATTCACGGAGTGCCTCCGAACTGGCATTCTGTCCAGGGCTTCCCGTTTGCCAGATCCACGATAATTGATGCCGGGTCGATCCTGGCTCATTTGGATTTAAAAGTGCAGTACTGCTGCGGATGTCTCCCTTTGTAAGAACACGATATTGATTCAATGTCACTTCATCGGCTCCGAGTTTCGTCATGGCCATGCGGCAGCGGGAGTATACCCGACAATGGTAGGAAATCCAAGAATTTAGTTTGGCAATGGATGAGCGAGCACGGGTATGGACACCCTTTCTGGGCGCAACACGAATGACATGAGAGAATTGAAAAGATTTATCTGCAATCATATCGCGCAATGCTTCAAGAGTCTTTGCCGCTTGTTTGATACGTAACTTGAGTTCTACTGGAATATAGATATGATCATCGGTTACAGATGATGAGGGCATGGACAGCCTTCTACGTTCAGGAGGGACCACATTGCCAGGAGTGGCCGTGGCCGCAGGTGTGTCCGCGGGAGTGACATTTATGGTCAAGGATGGAGTACCCTCAACTGCGTCATTATCATCATCATCTAGGTCATCAAATGTGTCATCATCCATGTCATGCTGTTGGTCCGGTACCAAGATGAGAGGTGTTGCACAGTGCTGGAGCCCATCCAACACATCGAATTGTGAGGTTAGCACCTGCCGCAGCCGTTCCACCTCCCGTCTGTCCTCTTCACGACATTCAGCACCTAACATTCGTACGCGGTCCTGGATTTCAATCCTAAAGACAGGTATGATTATCTGTGGTGGGAATGGAACCACGGGCACTATCACTGACTGTTTCTCCTCTGTATCAAGGGCCAGTTCAATCCATTTGGTCACCAATTCGGGTCCATCATTTGTATCCTGTGAGCGCGCGGCTTCTTCTGGTTCTGGGGGACAGGCCCCTAGTATATCCATTACACTTCTGTCTTCCATTCGTGTCTTTTCCGCATGTAATATTTGTTCCTCCCATCTGTCCAAGTCGTCCGGACTGATTCCTTCGACCAAGTTCTGGTAATAAATGTCGGCAGTTTGAGAGGTGGCCGCAGCCTGAATATACCGAGCGGCCAATGATTCGGCTAAATACAGTGGTCAGTGATGACCAGGGTGCTGAGACAGATGCCCACCCATCCGGAGAGATTTTTTATGATTGGAGTCAGTCATATGATCATCCATTATCTCGGCACGGTGAGCCAAAGTTGCCATGTGCATGGCGGGTGTCACAGAATTGAGCACGGCCCACAAGCTCTCTAGGATCTCTCCTGCAACAACCGCGGCCCCAGGGATAAATGACGTTGCATATCGAAAGAAACAACTGTCCTTGTGACCATGGACGTGGAAGAGGCCAATTGCTGCATCTATGGTCAAGCCCGGTATTGCGCACCAATACTGATTGGTAGCGTGAGAACAAAGCTTAAAAGTTGCCATCATGAAAATAAGCGGACTTTGAATTCACTTACCTATTTCGGAAGCAGCCCTGAATCGCGTTCCTGGTCGACAAAATCATTCGTTCAGCATTATCATCCTCATCGCTCATCATATCCTCAATGTCTTCCACTATGCTATCCATTATTTACACCATCGACATGCTCCTTAACATCTACCATCCATTCGTTCCTTGGCTAGCGATTCAACAAAGCGATCAATCTACTATTCGCATCGGTCATCGGCTCGCATTTGATCACATCTATGGCCCATCATTTCAAGAACGGCCCGTTTATGGACGCATCAGCTACATCTCCCATTATGTCAAAGGCTTTGTCATCGTTGTTGTGGCTATGGACCCACAAGTCTTCTCCTCAGCTATCTATCTTGCCATACCTCGCTCCTGGATCGCACTCAGTCCCCTATCCTCACTCATCTACCTCTTATCTTATCATTCACTGCCAAAACCATCATTCACGCGGTACCTGAAGCCTTCCCACCCTCTTTATGACAATTTAGGAAGTCCAGGAGGATCACGACTAAGCAGGAATTGCAGATGAATCAGCAGCAGAGGATTATTCTCGCAGAGTGTCAAGTGTTATCAAGGCTGCGCGACATGGGATCATGGGCAAGTAGTATTTTCTCGGGAACAAGGCTGCGCCTTTCAAGTGTTGACTCAGGACCTTTCACATTTTTGACATGACCACACGCCTTTGGAGTCGATATATTTTTGCTATTGGACTATGTACACTGCCTTCTCTTCTTTTCTCTCGCACTTTGACATTTTACAGATCTTTTTATTGTTCCTTCTTCTTTTCCATTGTTCTTTTCTTCTCGCAGCTGTCCTCTCTTCATCATTCTTCCTTTGACAGCGCGTACTTCTTTCTTTTATTTGTTTTACATAGCCTCGTCCTTAGGGTATAAATACTGCTCTTTTGTACCAGGATAGGTAGTTCAGTTCAATTCATTCTTACCCCCCAACAATCATCCTCTCAGTGGAATTCCAGTGAATTCCTCCCTCAAGTTCGCTTTTTTAACCTTTTTATCTGTTACTGTCCTCTACTGTCAATTGCTATAGTCTTGCTGAAGACTTCCAATTATTCCTCCTCATCCTCTTCCTCAATCCCTCCAAGTTCGCTTTTTCCAGTCCCTTACTGTCAACCTTCTGTCAACTGCTATAGTCTTACTGAAGACTCTTTCTCATTCATCCTCATCCTCCTCACCTCTACTCTTGCCTCCTACCTCAGTGTGTTACAAGTCTAAGGTTACACCTTCCCTAAACGAACAACAGGGAGTCTCTTGACCTAAGGTCTGGTCCACTGCTCTCTGGTTGGAGTTTATATACAACAACAACAACGATTTATACCGGGGGTAACAGGTGTCCGATACGTTCTTGTAAGTGGATAATATACTGGCAGGCAATGTCATATATGATCATAACACCCTGCCGCTCATGAACAGTGGTTGTTTTCAAGGCCTGCAAGAAAGCCCAGTCGACATTCTTCTGTTGCTCCCCGCGGAATAAATTGGCCACACTATTTGGCGCGAAACACCCATGTCGCGCACATGCAATTGCTACAATTCCTGTGATATCACATGCCTTAGATAGAAGCATTGACATTTCAATGGCCCGAAATTGATTTTCACAAGGTGCTTTCTGTATCAATCGGGTATTGAATTTGGCCGTGGGTAGGCAATTCTGGACTCACTGTTGACCTCTCAATCGTGGTTTTAATAAATGCATCATATTCACATCTTGGGCTCATCATTCCACCACCTTCAGAGAGCCATATATCATCTGCAGCATTTGGCTGCCGGACATGGTCTGCTTTGAAGTTGCCATCGGCTACAAAGGACCGTTGATACACCCATCTATATATGTCAATACCACACCATTTAACAGTGAGATGTCACATATACCTTTGAGGATCTAACAACCACTCGCCCGGTAGATTGATGCCCGGCTGGGGACACGCCGGACAAAAGTTAGCCAGTTCACCTGGTTTTGCCGAGGTTGTTTCTTCTGATTTGTGAGCAAATCCTGCCCACTTGAGTTTTTTCAACCATCTCCAAATGTGGGAGATTCTCCGAAGTTCGTGATATAAATTGGGCACACTTTCCGGAGTCATTGGTGCTGTGTGGCGACAAAGTTTTTGGAAGTATTGATATGCTGAAGACTTACATTCCAAATTTGACATCCGAAAGTCATCCAGAACAGCATGTGTGAAAACTGTCCGATACCGAACAAAACTGGTAGGGACCAGACCCGCGGCCATCACATCGCAATGAGTGGTCTCCCGGCCACGGCATGTGCAAACAACAAGGGAAAGATGATGTATTCCATTTGTATGGATGACACGCACGTATGGATTTTTGAGAGCGTCATACCGCGGGAGGTCATCTGAGGCCGCGGTCCCACCTTCGGTTGAGTCGTTTTGTACACCGGTGGAGGCCCTATCCCACCCAGGTGGGTCCTCGTTAGGCATGTAGCCCTCTGGCATGCCAAGGGTCTCTTCATTTTCAGTCCCATTGTCCACGGCATCATCAAATATCTCCCCAACATATTCACCGGGATCCATTGGTTCCTGACAGGCCTCACTAAGTGCTGTCTAGGTCCTTTTGTGTGGGTAAACACCTACTATATTTTCCCAGTCAAAGGTCTTTCCTTCAATATTTGCCTCTCCATTGTCAATGTCCATTGCACACTCGGTTGAATTTAGCAGGCCGACGGGCTCCATGCATGCCTCTGTTTGGTCGTCTATGTCATCCTTATTTTGCTGAAAAGCCAACAATAAACATTGTTGAAATTGTAGTGTGGCACACAGGGTTAAGTTGGTATGATGGGGGATCAGAAAGTAGACCCCAGCCTCCCATAACTGCACAGGACGGAAGTATGTCCCGGTCCATACTTCGATGCGATGCAGAGGCCTTTCCATATGGCTCGCTCGAATACATCCGCGGCATAAAAATGTTGCCGCGGTACAGTCTTTACAATGCCACTTTGCATACTTTCCTCGCATACAGCAAGCACATGTGGAATTGGAGGGCAAAGCATCACGTGAAAGCAGTGCCTTCAACATTGGATGTACACGCGTGATGAATTCTTCCATATAATATTGTTGTGTCCGTGGGGCCCCTGTGCCCTGCGGTGAGTGTGGCGGTGAACAATCATGGGCATGATTCTCGTTGAATTCAGGGTTAGGAAGTCTCTTTTCTGCCTCCGGTTGATCTGGCAGTGGTGCGCGGTCGATCCATACGGGCTCTTCCATCGTCTCCTCAACAGGGCCATTGGGTGTCTGATGGACGACAGAATACACCGCTATTCCATCTGCTGCTTCATCATCATCTTCTATGAGTCGACCTTTAGTTCTTCTCCTCTTCGTTGGGCGCTTAGCAAAAGTCGAGGTATCCATGTTCATGTGGACAGCAAGAAAGATTTTTTTTGCACATGGTTAGATTACAGGTATTACTATTTGAATGTGGATGACATGTAGTTTCACCACGAGGCTGCATCATGTGGTTGTACCATGTGGTTGCAACATGTGGTTGCAACATGTGGAGATATTACGGAAATGAAACGAGATAACAAAAATATTGTTTTACCTCCCACACTTTGCCCCTCTATCTGTGCCATGAGTACTGCCATCGAGGTCTTTACACTCCCCCACATTGTCCGGCCGGAATTCCGCCGGACTGACCGGAGTCCGGCGGAAGTCCGGCGGACTCCAGCGGACTCCAGAAAAGTCCGGTCAGAGTCCGGTGAGAGTCCGGTGGAAGTCCGGCGGAAGTCCGGTGGAAGTACAAAATATGCCTGTATCCCCTCCTAACCCTCCTAACCTAAGAACGCGCTACCGCGCGGACAGAAAATATCCCCATCCCTAAATATTAATCCTAAGCCCTAAGCCTAAGCCCTAAATCTAAATATAACCCTAAGCCTAACCTCTAAATCTAAATATAACCCTAAATTCCATCAAAAGTCCGGCGGATGTCCGGTGGAAGTCCGCCGGACTGTGACCAGACATACAGTCCAGGCATTTTTCTACTTTCACCGGACTCTGACCGGACTCTGACCGGACTCTCACCGGACTCTCACCGGAATTTTACCAGAATTTTAGTGGAGTCCGCCGGACTTCCGCCGGACTTTTGGCAGTCCGGCGGACTCCGGCTGGACAACGTGGGGGACTGTAAAGTACACTATTTACTCCACACACCTTGTGCTTCATTTCCCCATTTATTCTAATCACCTCTACTATAAACAACCCATGTAACTTAGTTACAGAACAATAAGAAAGTATTTGCCCCTCTCCCCAGAGTATAGAATTAAGTCTTGTCATTGTCTCTCTCTTGTCGTTCGCCTTTGTTTCATTGCGTTTTACTGCGAGTCGCCCATACAGCGACTATACTTCGTCACTGCGTCGCCCCCTTCGTCACTGCGTCTCCCCTTTGTCACTGCATCGTCACTGCGTCTCCCCTTCGTCACTGCGTCACCACTTCGTTACTTCGTCGCCCTTTTGTCATTACATCGCTCCTCGTTTCGCTCGTCTCATATCCCATCGCCCTACCTTAGTTGGAACCTTTCTGCATATACTTGACTCAGTGTTTAGGCCACCGAAGCCCCGAGCCGCATCATACCTCAGTTAGTACAGCACCTAGCGTACTGACAGTGTATCAACGGGCCATGCATTCGCGGCGGCCAATGAATTGGCTTCGGCATTGAATCCGGCCTCAGCAGTATCCCTAATTTGGGGACTGGGTTCTGCGGATGCCTCACTGACCGGCCAGGCATTGGCAGCTGCCATTGCTACATCAAGCATCACAACAGATTCAACAGGAATTTGGGAAGACTGCTGCAAGTCAGGGATAGAGACGATGTCGGAAGCCAGTGATGTGAAGGTGGTGCTGCTGGTTGGGGCCGACGCATGGGCCGATGCGGTTGGAGTGTCATAGCCAAGTTGGCGTCCATGAGGCAGGGATATAATATACCCTGAATGGATGGCTTGCTGCTGGATGGCCTCAGAGTTGAGGTTTCGCACATCGGCCTCTGTGAGATCGGTACCCCATGTCCACTTGTAGGACCCGGCTGGCAGGGACCTCAGCCTGCGGAGTTCAATTGTTGCATCACTGGCCACTAGTTTTGATTTCTGGAGCATGGTCCGAGGGTGTTTATCTCGTGGACGGCTGTGGGGAGTGGAAGACGAAGTTGAGCTGTCCGGTGTGGGCGCCGATCCCAGTTCTTTTAACAGAGAATGCTCGTGAAGGTGATGGAATCCAGCGGCCCGTCGCATGGAAACATCAGACTTGGTCGACATGGACACTTCCATGGCATTCGCGAAATGTTGAATCCCATGTAGCTCGGCCAAGAGGTCACCCGTCAATGCCTGCCAGGATCGGCACCCGACACAGCCAGCATCTGGGATCGGCATTGGGCCGTAGGGGCTAGACATGTCGGCATTCGGGACATCGGCCATGGATACATCGGCGCTCGGGTCATCCCTGTGCCGAACAGTTGGACGCTCTGAGCTATCTGATTGTTGCAGCCGATGACTTTTTAGACACATCTCCAAGTTATCGGCATTCAAGAGCATGTTGTGCGCCGGCTGGTCTTGGCAATCCCACCATGCCGAAGCATACAACTGAACTAAGCTACCGGGTTTATCACAATCTGTGCCAACATCCAATATGGCTAAGAAATTGGGATGAAAGGCCATCGGCAGGTGTGCTTCGGCAACCTGGGCCATGGTAGCAGCCAAAGATCGGATGATGATCGGAATATCAATGACCTGCCCAACGGCAGAAGCAACCCCAACGTATGACAGGACAAATAGCTGCTTCAAAGTAAGCAATAGAACATCCCAATGCCCCGCAATACATACCAGCTCGGATTGGAGATATCTTTGCATCCATCGTTGCTTATCGGCATCTGCTTTGCTGATGATCAGCAATGCCTGACGGAATCTGGACTCTGCATAGTGGATCACGTCTTGACATCTGATATGATTACCAAGTCGGGATCCCGATTGCAAAGAAAAAGGGTTAAAGGTTGAAATAATCTGAGACATGTGTATAGAAGTATTGGGGAGAGATGATTCGTTCTGGGTTTCAATCTAAGTTGTATTACATAATTACTAGAACGGTGATTTATATTGGCCATTTGATTGCCGAAAGCTTGAATCAGCGGCCAAAGCTACACGTTGCCATGTTGTCTCTTGGCGAGCGGCATATGCCCGAGCACCGGCACTGACACAGGCATTCTCCGCAACTGCTTCCCACTGCCGAGCCTGGACAAAATATCGCACTGTCCACTGCATTTCATATGTAACTAGAATCAGTTCTTCCTGCCATCTCAATTTCTGGGCACGAGCACGCAGCCAATGAACTCGCCTGACTGATACAATGTAAGTCCAAAAATTTGCGAGTAGGAGAGTACATACATTCCAGAACAATTCCAGGGTCGGCATTCAGGTCAGGCTCGGACCCAAAGCTGCCGGCAAGCCCACTAGTTCCCCAGAGCCATGAGAGGCGCAGTTTGGTCGAACCAGGTATATTCGGATTCAAAACAACTGTACTTGCCTCGACATCATCCTTTGTCAAAATCCGAAATATGTTCAATGTTTCGTCATCACATCCGAGTGTAACCAGCCGAGAGCGGCATCTGCTATAGATGCGGCAATGCAGGGCTATTTTACAATCCAATGAATGGACTACCTTTCGGGCTTGTGTTCTAACTCCCTTCCTTGGTGCTGGGTGTATTACATGTGAATACCAAAATGATTTCTCTGAAATTAGATCTCGGAGCCAATTGAGATAAGTCTTCGCCTTGGTCTTCCTCAAAGTCAATTCAACGGCATTGAAAACACCCTGAATATTTCCATTGGAGGGCAGAGCAATTAGTCTTCGCTCCACCGGGATGGGTATATCTGCAGCAGAACCTATATCCAATCGCGGTGCCGATCCTGATACCGATTGTACCGCTGATGCCGAGGTGACTGGATGAGGGTCGGCCTCAATATCAACATCAAAATATCCCTCATTCTCTGATTCGATGGTGATTGTTGGCAGGCATTCCGAAATACCCGCAGCCTCCTGGAGTTCTTTCAACTGCATCAAGAGCTGTCGTAGATTTTCCCGTTGGTTCTCAAGTAATTGAGGTTCGGCATCGCTTGGGTGACGGCTCAGATGCCGAACACGATCCTGGGTATCAATTCTGTGTCGCCGTGAGTAACATCCAAGCAGGTACATAGCACATACTCACTGTTTCTCCTCCACCATTAAAGCAAACTGGATCCACTCATGAACTGAGGATGTCGGGGTATCCGGGCCCGATGCCGATCCCGCGGCCGAATCGTCCAACAACTGATCGGGGACTCGGGCACGGTATATATCCATCACCTTCAGATCGGCCTCCCTCATGGACTCAGCACTCAAGATTTCATCCTCCCATATCTTAACTCTGTCGTCCTCCACCATGGCTGTCATCTCCAGATAATACTTCCCAGTTTCGTCAGTCATTGTCAAAGCATGGCGGTACCTGGCCACTAAGGAGTCCACCATTCCCAGTGCCGTTTTGTGGTTGGAGTCACTGGCATGGTCATCTAGCATCTCAGCTCGATGTGGCAAGGTCGCTGTTTGGACGGTTGGGGAAATAGAATTGAGATTGGCCCAGAGCGACTCCAATATTTCACCAATGACTATGCCTAGGCCCAGTATGAATGAAGGTGCGAATCTGAAGAAACATTTGTCTTTATGACAATGTACATGGAACAGGCCGATCGCGTGATCCACACTCAGGCCGAACGGGATCTCGTGGCCAATCCGCTTTTGTAGATGGACAGAATATTGACAGGCAATGTC
>MU130662.1:139403-153586 GCA_015039465.1 Phlegmacium glaucopus
TATAAAATATGCCTGTATCCCCTCCTATCCCCTCCTAACCTAAGAATGCGCTACCGTGCGGACAGAAAATATCCCCATCCCTAAATATTAATCCTAAGCCTAAGCCCTAAATCTAAATATAACTCTAAGCCTAATCTCTAAATCTAAATATAACCCTAAATTCCATCAAAAGTCCGGCGGATGTCCGGTGGAAGTCCGCCGGACTGTGACCAGACATACAGTCCAGGCATTTTTCTACTTTCACCGGACTCTGACCGGACTCTGACCGGACTCTCACCGGACTCTCACCGGAATTTTACCAGAATTTTAGTGGAGTCCGCCGGACTTCCGCCGGACTTTTGGCAGTCCGGCGGACTCCGGCCGGACAACGTGGGGGACTGTAAAGTACACCTACACACTGATCCCGGGAGAGAACATTGTACATCTGTGATCTGCTTGGGTCACTAGCTGCCCAGGTAGCTTGTGTAAATAGAAGGCTGATGATGCTCTCTTGAGTCACCGGCATGCAGGTGCCGATATGCAGCTCAGTGTGAGTTGGCTTAGCCACGCCCAAGAGCCGATATTGTTGAAGTATGATACCGGGAGACATCTGTGATCTTCTGAGGTCACTAGCTGCCCAGGTGGCTTGTGTCATAGAGGGCGGATGATCCCCTCTTGAGTCACTGGCATGCCGGTGCTGATATATGGCTCAGGCCGAGTTGGCTTAGCCATGCCCGAGAGCCGATATTGTTTAAGTATCCCGGCGAATTCCCTACGCGTACAATATGTTACAATGTAATATTTCCCCTGTTGAGTCACCGGCATGCAGGTGCCGAGATGCAGCTAAGCCCAAGTTGGCTTGGCCACACCCGACAGCCGATATTGGTGAAGTATGATACCGGGAGACATCTGTGATCTTCTGAGGTCACTAGCTGACCAGGTAGCATCTGTAATAGAGGGCGGACGATCCCCTCTGGAGTCACTGGCATGCCGGTGCTGATATATGGCTCAGCCTGAGTTGGCTTAGCCATGCCCGAGAGCCGATATTGTTTAAGTATGGGTCCCGGCAAATTCCCTACGCCCGTACAATACGCTACAATGTAATACTGCCTATTTAGGTAATATTCGCTGGAGTCCAGGGAAGCCGAATTGTACACTACAATGTATGCCTTCTCTACAGTAATTTACAGTCCCCCAGGGATTCCGAGGAGTCCGAGCAAATTCTGAGTGGAGTCCGAGGAGTCCGAGCATATTCCGAGTGGAGTCCGAGGAGTCCGAGCATATTCTGAGTGGATCTGAGCAAATAAGACACAAATTGGCTGGGAAAATACTTCTGTTAAGGTTTTGTTAAGGTTTTGTTAAGGTTTTGTTAAGGTTTTGTTAAGGTTTTGTTAAGGTTTTTGTTAAGGTTTTGTTAAGGTCAGGGAGGTATATAGTTTGTTAAGGTTTTGTTAAGGTTTTGTTAAGGTTTTTTTAAGGTTTTTTTAAGGTTTTGTTAGGGCTTTGATAAGGTTGGGGAGGTATATAGGTTCCAGTCCGAGCGAGTCTGAGTGAGTCCGAGCAATCTGAGCAGAGTCCGAGCGAGTCCGAGCAGTCCAAGTGGATTCTGAGCACATTCTGCTTGGAATACACTCAAATACACTGAAAAAGTGCTCGGATCCGCTCGGACTCTGTCGGATTCCCTGGGGGAGTGTAAAGACCTCCTTCTCTACAATGTATGATACACCACAACGTAACTTACCTACCTGAGATGAACATGTCTTTGCTGACATGGACCGGTTATATGTGGCACGGCAAGAAGGCAAAATGGCGAAGATGGGCAACGGCTTGTACAACACACACAATGATTGTATCCTCCAAGACAACGAGGAAGATGAAGACAGTAACATTGACCATCCCCCTGTTGGGTTTACTGAGTACTTAGAAGGTACACCGGCCGCTCCAGTGTGCGGCACAGCGACGGCAAGTCGTACAGCATGGGTTGAAAATCAATCGGATGCACCTATGAGGACACCCAGGGCAGATGGCCTCAATAACCAATACCTTTGCATTGCTCATGTCAACGGCATCCATCATTTGGCCGTCGTTACCTGTGCCTGCCGAGGTGACGATCAGATTCCCATCGACCTCATGTATTCCAGATTGGTGCCAACGTCTTTTACTCGGATGAATACCTTGTTTACCACCATGGTGTAGACATGTTTTGGCTGGCCAATCTGGAGTTGAAGGCATCGGCATACCAATATTTTCACCTTCTCCATAGGCTCACGGCAAAGACAGGCACCCATGTCCCCAATCTGTACCATGACCTCAGGAAAGTGTCACGTGCTTGGTGGTGGATGAAAAAATTAAAGTGGGCTGGGTTTGGACATACAATGGCAGATCCCGCTGCGCCTGCGGCCGGCCAACTCAGCAACTTCTGCCCTGCATGTCCACAGCCAGAGATAAATCTACCTGCTGATTGGAAAGATGATCCTAACCGGTAAATGTACTTCATTCGTGTCCTTGATGTATATATAGTAACAGCAACAGATGGGTGTTTCGCCGCTTCTTTGTTGCCGATGGAAACTTCAAGGCTGACCACATCAGGCAGAAAAATGATGCTGCTGATGTCTGGTTGTCAGAGGGAGGGGGAATGATGCCACGGCGCTGTGATTACCAAGATTTCCTAGATACGGCAATTGAGCGGCGCACAGTGAGTAGCCTATCGTATGAACAGTTCATGGTGTTGACTGTTACCAGAAAGCACCTTGTGAGAATCAATTCCGTGTTATTGAGCAAGCCATGTTGTTTTCAAAGGCTTGTGATATAACTGGAATTGTTGCCGTGGCATGTGCTCGGCATGGCTGTTTTGCACCAAACAGCATTGTCAATCTCTTTCGGGGTGAACAACAAAAGAACATTGATTATTCCTTTCTACAGGCCCTTAAAACCACTAACATCAACCCAGCACAAGGGACAATGTTGATTTATGACATTGCTTGCCAGTATTTCATTCATTTGCAGCAGCGGATCGGCCATTTGCTGCCGGCCGGCCTTCATATTGACCGAGCGATTGGTCTTTTCCACGTTCACGGGCATAAAGACGACTGCTTTTTTCGCTATGCACCCTCTTTCATTCCAGGAACTGGTGTGGTTGCTGGTGAAATTTTGGAAAGCCTGTGGGCCGGAATGAATACAATTACACCGGCAATGAGGACGGCGACTCTTGCACACCGCGCGGAGATGACGGATGACCATGGAAGCGACTCTAATCACAAGAAGCTACTTGCAATGAGTGAGTCCTCCTGTTATCTGCATCGGGCTCTAAAGCATTAACTACCAAAGCAACCACATTGGTAAAGCGGCACCGGCAAGCGGTTGACACAATGCACGAGGCCGAAGAATATTATACCCTGCTTTCTGCTCCCCTCGAAAAAGGAGATATTGATGAATGGGAAATGGAAATTAAATGAGCTGAAACTGACCGTTTACACAATCCGGCAGCCATGGATGTGATGGCGAGCCGGCAGGTCTCCAGTGATCAAAATTGCTCAGCCAAATCCCTAGATATTCAAAATGTTGCCAGCGCAGATTGGATTGTGCTTGGCTTGGGTATGGAGGAGAGACAGTATGTGTATGCAATGATGTGCCGGCCGCAACTAACGGTTATACCAAGGCTAGAACTGCAGGATCGTATCAAACGTTTAGAGAAAGAACCGCAAGAGGCAGAGAGAGATGATGTAGAATGCCAGCGACATTTGTTAGCCGCCGAATTTGAAGTCCTGGAAGTGGCTCAACGCCGTGCCGCAGCTACGCCGGGGGCACTTCATGTTTATCATGATGAGCCTGAAACATTTGCAGACCTCGATGAGGAGAATGTATCCGTTCCTACTACGAATCCCCACAATGTCTCCACCAATCTCCCATTGCCAGCCGCTGAGGCAATTGAACGTGTTTGCCCTGAAAGACAGCCAATACCCATTCTGTCAATCTGTTTATCCAAGGAGCATCCGTTGTCCAAGTTGGAACTTGTTTTACGCCAACAGCAGGCTAGTCAATACATAAAGGCATTGCAGGAAGTCATCGCGGACAAGTCCTTCCAATTTTCACATGTTATTCCGAATGCACCAAGAAAATCAGTGATTACACGTGCACGGTGATGAACATGCAGGTTCCCTGCCTTTGTTTTTCGCATTTTTGGCAGCGACGTCGCTCCTACGTCGCCTCTTACACTGACTATTTGCTGTTTTATTGCATAGATAAGTCTCTGGCTATTCGGTCGTCGCCCCTACTGTCCCAGAAGCTTCCTAAATGCCTTGGCTATATTTCGCTCGTACGATCGCCCCCTTTTCCGGCAGTGCCCGGACGACATTAGGTGTTCTGCCTCCCGTTCGCTCCCTTTCACCAGCGGTCACGTGTATAGTCATGCTTTTCCATATTTGGTAACGCTCACTCGTCTAAGAGTCGTAGGCATGTCCACTGCCCAGGCCGACGTCCCCTTACGCTACACCGAATCGTTCTGTGCCGAATCGTCGTTGCTACCCTACCAGTCGCCCCTACCCAGCGACAATCACCGGATCGAGAAGTTCCTTAACACCATTGGGTATTTTGGGTCGCTGATCATTTATATTCTTTTATTTCTCTTCAGTTACCTCAAGCACTTTGTTTCCTTTATTTTTGATACATCTACCATCGCTCCTTGATCGCCTCTCTATACCACATGTCTCCTGCTGGCCCTCGGAGCGACGACCGGTCCTCTTTCATTTATCGCCCACTATCCCTGATGTTTTGTCTCCCCATTTTGCCTAGTCCCTCTTGGACTCCTGTTTCATCGTTTTGATTTGTTTTATAGATACACATGTGCAACTTAGCCATGTGATCTCCTCTACCTACTATAAAAACCTCCTGTAATTTAGTTACAAAGGACAATAAGAAAGTATTCGCCTCTCTCCCCAGAGTATAGAATTAAGTCTTGTCATCGTCTCTCTCTCGTCGTTCGCCTTCGTTTCATTGCGTTTTACTGCGAGTCGCCCATACAGCGACTATACTTCGCCACTGCGTCGCCCCTTCGTCACTGCGTCTCCCCTTCGTTACTTCGTCGCCCCTTTCGTCATTACATCGCTCCTCGTTTCGCTCGTCTCATATCTCGTCGCCCTACCTTAGTTGGAACCTTTCTGCATATACTTGACTCAGTGTTTAGGCCACCGAAGCCCCGAGCCGCATCACACCTCAGTTAGTACAGCACCTAGCATACTGACAGTGTATCAACGGGGTACCATTACAAAACTTAACCATAAAATCGCCCTTTATGCCAAAGTATATGGCCGTTGCCGTGCCGCTCTTCTCCGGCTCGGTGCAGATGACAAGATATTGAAAGTATTTCAACCTTTGAAGAGGTCAGATGTAGCTTCCAGTCACGCCATTAGAGATCCCAATGTCCCCAGGTCCACATCTCTTCGGCTTTCATGGATCTGGCACATGTCCACAGCTGATGAACGTTCGCCGGCCAACCTTCGAGAATGTACAGCATTTCATATTCTCTCACGATTTAAGACAGACTAACTCATCCTCCCAGTTCAACGAGTGCACTGGTTACGTGCTTGCACCCAACGGAATCGCTGGAAAGAGGAGACCATTCTGGTCGGGTACGAGATGCAGTGGACAGTGAGGTATTTCTTACGTCAGTGTGAGACATGGAAAAATCGATCAGAGGTTAGGGACTGCCCAGCTGGTGCCATATCATACGCTATGCGGCAGGCGGCGATATGGTTCAGCCGTGCCACGGCTGCCGACAAGGACTTCAAGCTTTGCAATTGCAGTTACATGTCACTGGTCACGTGATATACCAACCATCTCTTATCAATAATCACTCACTTGATCAGCTACAATCATGTCTAGTCCGCCAGTAAAAATTTTCAATGCATATGACTTACAATTTGGGCCATACAATCTCGATCATTTAGCTATACAGGAAACGATTGATTACTGTGAAGCCAGGTTCCGCTCAGTGTTGCTCACTTTCGGCCGTGCTGGCCTGGGACAACAACGAGAGATCCAACAAGCACTTCACAAAGAACTCGTAAGTCTGACAAATGAACTCATCAGCAGTATTTATGCGTAGATCTTGTTAGACCTTCTGTTACATTCCGTCATACGTTACTCCGGTCCGACTCCGTCGGAGTTGTTTCCGGAAGTCCGTACTCCATTCCAGTACTTTCCCTTGTTTCCGGTTCTACTCCTCCTACATCCAACTCCGAGATTTCTCCGTATCATTCCGGCTCTTCCGACGTTACTCCAAACTCATTTCCACATCTTCGTCACAACCACTATTTGAGTTGTTTCCGGAAGTCCGTACTCCATTCCAGTACTTTCCCTTGTTTCCGGTTCTACTCCTCCTACATCCAACTCCGAGATTTCTCCGTATCATTCCGGCTCTTCCGACGTTACTCCAAACTTCATTTCCACATCTTCGTCACAACCACTATTTATTTGTCATCACTTTCCCACCATCAGTCAGCACACAAGCTATGGATTATTCACCCCAAGAATGCAGGACCTTCCGGGAGCAGAACGCAGCATTTATATTTATATTTTATATTTCGGATGCTATTCCTTTTATATTTAAGTACTCGAAACTTGTATGTTTTCCTCAGTTCGAATATCGACTTAGTTTCCCACTCTTGGTCTTCCTCTAAGTTCTTTGCAACTTCCGGTTCCGCTCCGCTCCGTCTTACTCCGAAATCTAGGACACGAAGGTTCTGGGTAGCACAGCACATAAGCTGAGGCTAAGTCCTATCCTTTCTGTGACTCCGTTCCGTGACTCCATCCGTGACTCCGTCCGTTACTCCGTCCGAAATTCCGGAACAGAGTTCTCGAACTTAACACCTTCACATTGTCTTATATTGGCATGGCCGTGGCAATAGGCCAAGTCATCGACATACCCGTCATCATAAGGTCTCTATCAAGAGATTTTTATCGCAGTGCTGTTCATAGGGACTATGGAATTCCACTGGATGGCGGCCTATCAACGGTGGCTGGAGTCCCAGTTGAAAAGTTCCACTGTGCCTGGTGGCAGCACACTCACATGGCTCGACCTGATCAAATCCTTACTCTACACACTATTGATGCGTGCCTTGAGTTTCATCGAGAGCAACTCGGCACGCCAGTGCCGGCCGCAGCCACCATATCATCGACCGCCACATTACAGAAACCTGTGTATATATGGAAGCCTGATGCAGCAAAACTGATTTCAGAACATGATACTTGTCACAGGTGCCGCCTATATCGTGCCGTTGCCCTCGGCACAAATGATGAACATCGTGATATCCGGAATCAAATCCAAGGGATGGAGGTTTCATTTGGGGCCAAAAAGGAGGTAGCCATCAGGAGGGCCTCCAGATTCAACCAGTAGTTATACGAGTATTTAAGTGTCAAAGAACAAGACCCTGCCGCTGCCGCTGTGGCAGAGTTCACACAGGGCATTGGACCGCTCCAAATGGCTGCCCCGGCTCTTCCCACCTCACAGTTTAAACATCCAACTCCCGTCCCACGGACAAGGAAAGGCAAGAAGATTGCTGGCTGCCGTGAGATTGCCGAGACAGTCCGGCAAGGGGCAATGGCTGAGGTCGAAAGAATTCAAAATATGCCAGCATTAAAATGGACTTGGGGAGTTGACATGGATGTATCAGAATTGGAGAATCTCAAACGCTCAGCTGATGCCAGTCATATCCCTCCTCATTCCGGGTATGATACATCGCTACCAGACAGATCAGAATCCCGCAGTATGTCTGCTGTGTCATTCCAGGCTATAGATGAGCTGGGATATTTCAGTGATCTCGGCCATGATGTTCAACCAGTGCCGGAATTTGATGTCCACTTACACGTTCCATACCCCGATGTTCATCCTCCCCACAAACAGATTCAGCATCTTGTAACCCTCTATGATGATCCATGCCATGACATGGATGCCGTTGCCGTCCCTTTCACCGGCCGCCCTCTGTCCCCAACAAGGTTTGTACCCCCACCTGATCATCATTCCAGAAAGGCAACCGAGCGTCTTGTCCATGCTCCATCTGTCCATGACTCCCCTGCCGTGGCTTTTGCCAGCCCACCCCGGCCGGTAAATATACAGGTAACTGAGATGGCATACCGGTCACCATCATCAATGGATGACATCTACATGGACTCCGATGAAGGTAAGTCCCCTGACTTCCCTGTCATGTCTGGCCATTGATCATCCTTGCCACATAGCGCCTACTCACCGGCCGGACGGCACGGATGAGACTGATGCCGATGATGAAGATTCAATGAATGATGAAACTTCAGTCAATGACTCCGACGGAATGGATGTAGCATCAAGGGCTGCCTCTCTCTTCCTGACACATGTCGCCCCTGGTTCTCATGGCCGGCCGGCCATCCAACATGACACCGATTCCCAAACCAGTTCAGCTGATGGTTCAGAAGACATTGAGGTAGCAGCGAAGGCAGCTTCTCTGTTCCTGGCAAATGTGGCCTCTGACAGTCTTGCCAGCCGGCCAGCCATCAACACCAATGTTCAAGATGAATCTTCATCAGACGACTCCGAGGCAGCGGCAAAGGCAGCCTCTTTATTTTTATCAGATGCTGCTTTCCGGCCGGCCGTCACCAATTACCACAATGCTGAGGATGAAGGTTCCGCAGATGGAACCAACAACATGGATGTTGTAGCGCAGGCCGCCTCTCTCTTCTTGGCCGATGATAACCATCCTGCTCACCAGCCGTCTGTCACACACAACACTGATACTGATGATGAAGTTGCAGATAGTGGCTCTGAACACATGGAGCTTGCAGGGAGGGCGGCTTGCCTATTCTTAGCCAATGTCGACGGCTCGGGCCATCGTGTGCATGATGCGGTCATGCCGCTGCAGGCGGCAAGATCATCACCATCGCTGTCGTCTAGCTCAAGTGGTTCAATAGCAAACAGAGCAGCCACAGCATTCCTCACCACTGATTCCCCTTCATCTGCGAGTCCAGTTCCAGCTACCGCCGCAGCAGCCACTTTTGTAGTCTCTGACACTACATTCTTCCCCTGCAGTGATATGGGTGTTAAATCACATGACAAGGCTCTGTCTGATGAGGAAGAACATTCGGAAGGTTCGGTAGATGCCGTGATGGCCGCCGCTGTATTTCGGCGACAGCCTGACCAAACATGGGGCTCGTCAATGGATGTTGATCCAAGTTCTTTTACAATGGAACGTCCTGGTAAAGACGGATATACAGCAGCCAATTTCACTTTTGTGCCGGATGATTGGGTGCAGTGAATGATCATGCCTTTGTATTGTTTCATATATTTAGGCTATACAACATCTTTATCCGCAACAATAAAGCCTCCGGCAGCTTGTGGCGGCAAGCATACCAGTGTGCCGGCATGTTCATCACATAAACACACTGATCTAACCTTACTGCGATCAAAATATGACATGGCCATCACTAAATCAAGATCTGAGCAATCACTGGTGGTACACGCTTTTGAGGCCAAAGGTGATGCTGGAACAAAAGGGTACTGAGCCTGTGACGGGATGGTGCCTGGTGTGTAGTCTTGCATGGTCTACCCGCCTGGCATCATCCCATCACAGGCTCATTACCCTTTGTTCCAGCATCACCTTGTCAGTAGAGAATATGGCCTCGACACCGAGCACCACCAGTGATTCCTCAAATCTTGAAACAGTATTAGTGACGGCCAGGTCAGATATTGATCCCTGTATCTTGCATGGTTACTGGGATCACAATCTGACATGGCCGTCACAAGGACTGTTTTAAGATTTGAGGAATCACTGGTGGTGCTCGGTTTCGAGGCCATATTCTCTACTTAGAGCCTTCAGAGATTAGGAGTAAGTGGAGGGAAACAATATCTTCACTGTAGGAGTAAATATGTACCATTGCCGGCCGTGTATGATCGGCTCGCCGGCCGTGCCTTTTCATGTTCGTCACACCTTATCCTTCTGACAAACAGAGGAATCGCCAAGAATTTATGGGGTTCAAGTAGTGGGCCGTGTATGATCGGATTGCCGGCCGTGCCTTTTTATGTTCGTCACACTTTATCCCTCTGACAGACACAGGAATCGCCAAGAATCTTGTGGGGTGCAAGGGAAGTAGTGGGCCAGCAAGAGCGGCGAAAGCAGCACGTGGCTCAGGACGGCAGGTGCCTAGATGGCTGGCCACGCCCATTCACTGAGTCCGTGGCCAGAAAGACAGAGAGTGATGGAAAATATGTATATTAGCCGGCTGTAGTCCTTCGCCGTACATGTACCAGCACCGGCCATGCACCTCTATGGGCTATACCATTCGGGCCTATCAATTTCCTCAATACCTTCTACCCCGGCGCACTTTGTAGACAGGCCGGCAGACATCCAGCTGAAGTTTCAGTATCAATTTCCCCCATGAGTCAAATTATAACATAAATTTATGTAAATCCCCTGAGGCTTATGTTGGCCAGAGAACCTCCCAATGTCCTCGTCCTCACTCGCCGGTGCACCCTATGGCTCGGCCGGAGTCAACTACGTCCTGCCGGCGAGGCATGTTTGTTTGCCGGTTTCACACAATCTGCCTACTCATTTCCCCCTGGAAGACATTTCCAATGAGATTATTGGCCATAATATTGCTATTAGCCTTGTGGTATCGTCGAGTCATGGCTGTGATTGTATGTTTGCCGTCCTATCATCATTATGCCGCAGCTGAGGGTTTTTGACGTGCCCCAGCAAACCCATGTTAGTCATTACACTGTATGTGTTCGCTGGCACATATTAGTCATTACACTGTACTTTACCTACCTGAGAAATCTTTGAGTTCTGTCGGATATTTCGGGTTAAAGTCGGGGGCACGAGCGCTGCCCGGCGCGGGCATTCCTGCCACCCCTTTCGTTGTTGTTGCCATAGTGTTTGTTGTTTCCTCTTGATTTGTTGTCCGGAACTGACTTAATAATTCTCTTCGTAGGTTACTGCGTATCGTTTCTTCGGCTGCTGGCTGTTTGGCTGTTGACAGGCTCAGTCCTGTGCTTTTCTTTTTCGTCTTTAGCTGTGGGATTCTTGATAGCGGCAACGGTTCTTTAGAATATGTTTGTCGTCTGGTTCTAAGCATGTTGAGATTTGTTGGTAGTTCAATGGTATGAAGGAATAAGGGCTAAGGAGGTAGCTGTCTGATGGACAACTATCCCCTTGCGGTGGGCTCCAGATGTAGTGATTGGTACGAGTTTTGAAGGGGATAGTAGCTTTAGACTTTAGATAGAAGAAATATGGAGTAAAAAGATAATATTCTTGGTCTGTAATTTCTAAGAGTTTTTATACTACAAAGGTGTGGCATGGTGGCCCACCTAGTACAATGGTGCCACGAAGTCTATGCTATGGAAGGGGAAGGAGGCCGCAGGCCACCTTGCTTGGTCCATAATCTACAACTACCTACGCATTGTCTGGGTTTAGTAATTAAGTAAAACAAAGAAAGAATGATAAAAAATAAAGAATGAAAGAAAGAGAAACATATCAGAAACTATGGCCTCGTGTAGCCAACTCGTCTTCCCCACACAATATGTATTGGTTCATGCTGATGAGGAATCCATCCTAAGACATGTGGATATTTATAGTGGCTATGTGACTACAACAGAATTCCACTATTGGTCAGTATCCACTGTGCTAATGATTAGTGATGGGCATGGGTAACCCATGCGTGTTATCAGGCTGATCCTGACCCTGACCCACCTCTACCCTTGACCCTTTTGAAGGGAAAGGGTTTTAGAGGGTATGGGTAAGGGTAAGTGGAGGGTTCAAGGGTAGGAAACCCTTTGATTAGGGCTGAGGGTTGATTATTAAATAACATTGTGGACAGTAAAATAGCTATCACTCATTTTTTGGGAGCAGAATACTGATGTAATAGGCTAAAAGGATGAAAAATAATCCAGGTAGTGGAAATTATTTTTTTTATGCTAAATATCCTTTTTGGTAACCATAATAGATGGCTTTTGATTTAAAAAACAACCGTTGAATAACCCTTGCAAAAACCCTGACCCTTTGTCATGGGTAGGGGTTTTGTAAGGGTATGAAAATCCTGACCTTCACCCTTACCTTCTTACTCTTACCCTCATACCCTTGAACATCACTATTAATGATGATGCAATATTACATGATTATGACATGATTAGAACAATAATTTCAACATCTGATGAGATATTGTGGGGGACAGTGAAGACCTCAGAAGACTAGGTTCTATTTCTGTTGAAAAGTCAGGCTTTCCTTTTATTTCCTACTAAAAATTGCAATTTGATTGTTTGTTCCAAAGCATAGTGCAATTGAAAGTAAGTAAAATAGAGTACAAACATTTTTAGATGATTGAGCTACTTCAATCTCTTCCAATTCTCATTTCCATATTCATGACTTGAAGTTTCAGCTGCTCTGCACTCCTTCTTCGATGAACCACGTCTTGTAGGTCTGTGGGAGTCTTCATACCGTTTATATCGTTCGTGTATGTCATTAGTCCCTTCCACCTTACTCCGTCTCGTCGACCTCCAAGTTCAGGACCTGTACTCCTTCTTCGACGAACCACGTCTTGTAGATCTGTGGGAGTCGTCATACCCTTTAGATCGTTCGTGTATGTCTTTAGTCCCTTCCACCTTACTCCGTCTCGTCGACCTCCAAGTTCAATACCTGTACTCCTTCTTCGACGAACCACGTCTTGTAGGTAGGTGTGAGTAGTCATACCGTTTAGATCGTTTCTGTATGTCCTTAGTCCCTTCCACCTTACTCCGTCTCGTCGACCTCCAAGTTCAATACCTGTACTCCTTCTTCGACGAACCACGTTTTGTAGGTCTGTGGGAGTGGTCATACCTTTTATATCGTTCATGTATGTCGTTAGTCCCTTCCACCTTACTCCGTCTCGTCGACCTCCAAGTTCAATACCTGTACTCCTTCTTCGACGAACCACGTCTTGTAGGTATGTGGGAGTAATCATACCCTTTAGATCGTAACTGTATGTCGTTAGTCCCTTCCACCTTACTCCGTCTCGTCGACGTCCAAGTTCAATACCTGTACTCCTTCTTCGACGAACCACGTCTTGTAGGTCTGTGGGAGTAGTCATACCCTTTAGATCGTTCGTGTATGTCCTTAGTCCCTTCCACCTTACTCCGTCTCGTCGACGTCCAAGTTCAATACCTGTACTCGTTCTTCGACGAACCACGTCTTGTAGGTTTGTGGGAGTAGTCATACCCTTTAGATCGTTCCTGTATGTCGTTAGTCCCTTCCACCTTACTCCGTCTCGTCGACGTCCAAGTTCAATACCTGTACTCGTTCTTCGACGAACCACGTCTTGTAGGTCTCTGGGAGTAATCATACCCTTTAGATCGTAACTGTATGTCGTTAGTCCCTTCCACCTTACTCCGTCTCGTCGACCCCCAAGTTCAATACCTGTACCCGTTCTTCGACGAACCACGTCTTGTAGGTAAGTGTGAGTAGTCATACCGTTTAGATCGTAACTGTATGTCGTTAGTCCCTCCCACCTCACTCCGTCTCGTCGACGTCCAAGTTCAATACCTGTACTCCTCCCTCGACGAACCACGTCTTGTAGGTTTGTGTAAGTAGTCATACCGTCTAGATCGTTACTGTATGTCGTTAGTCCCTTCCACCTTACTCCGTCTCGTCGACGTCCAAGTTCAATACCTGTACTCCTTCTTCGACGAACCACGTCTTGTAGGTCTGTGTGAGTAGTCATACCCTTTAGATCGTCACTGTATGTCGTTAGTCCCTTCCACCTTACTAAAAAAAAAAAAAAAAAAAAAAAAAAGATTTCCCATACTAATGAGGGTCTCTGGATGTTCTGCACCAAGCAGCTTCTTGCTCATGTCCATAACTTGAACCTGCAGCTGCTCTGCCTCATTCAACCTTCCCTGATTCCTGTATGTCATTGCTATATTTCCCATACTGATGAGTGTGTCTGGATGTTCTGCACCAAGCAGCTTCTTCATGATGTCTATAACTTGAACCTGCAGCTGCTCCGCCTCATTCCATCTTCCCTGATACCTGTATGTCATTGCTAGATGTGACATACTGCTGCGGGTGTTTGGATGTTCTGCACCAAGCAGCTTCTTCGTCATGTCCACAACTTGAACATACAGCTGCTCTGCCTCATTCCACCTTCCCTGTTTCCTGTATGTACTTGCTAGATTTCCCATACTGATGAGGGTCTCTGGATGTTCTGCACCA
>MU130662.1:155756-178540 GCA_015039465.1 Phlegmacium glaucopus
GGAGTGCTTACAGGAGCAAGATCATTGATCGGCAAAGTGGAAACTGAAGTAGAGACTAGGTTATGGGCGGCCTGATCGATGGCGATGGTTAAATGCTTAAGGACGCGATCGGCGAAGTTGAACGCTCACATTAACGCTAGTGTCTGGAATGCTTACGTCTGGCTCATTGATCACCAAGGCAGAGACCGAAGGAGAGACTAGGTCATGGGCAGCCTGATCGATGACAATGGTTAATACTTAGGGATGCGATGGGAGGAGTTGAACGCTCACAGTCACGCCAGCGACTTGAATAACTTGTGCGCTTTCAGCGGCAGCATTAGCGGGAACGGATAGCATGGGATCTGCGGTGCTTGTTTTGATGGTCGAAGTCGAAGCTGGTTCGATGTTGGAACCCAGAGCATCGTTGACGGTCTGAGATGAATATTTCGATTTCTTGGGCTTGAAAATTTTCTTGAAAATGCGCTTCATATTGTTGAACAGTGAGTTGTGGTGAGGGATGAAGTTGGATGGTGGGAGTCAGAAAGAAAGACGCTCTCGATTACATAAACAACAATCTAACCACTTTAGGTCCATAATACCCACCAAACTCCACACTCACAGCCTGCGCACTTCTCGTCAATTTTCTATCCGGTTCTTCCAATATCCCGTGCTAGGAATCACCCACCAAAACACCATCGGCTACCGGACGAACCTCGTCACCCCTGAGTTCAATGTCCCCTCGACAGGCTTCTCCATGAAACCTCCCTCTAGGTCCCTCACCTCTCCCAGTGGTACCTAAATTGATAAATTTTTGATCCTTGACTGAGGACGCCTAGTAAATTGGCAACCTGCAGGCGATGATCAAGAACTCCAAAATTATGCCCAAAATTCCGCGTTCTGGAAGCCCCACGAGCAGACTAAAGGAAGCTGCGTGAGAGAGGGCAGAGATGGCTGGAGCAGAGTTAAAACAACTTGAGGAGAAATCGTCTGGTGCGAGAAACAAAATGAACCACTCAGTCAGGCTCTCATGGTATGGGGTCTCTTATACCGATCGTTATTCCACCATATAACCTTTTGGCTGTCAGGTTGCGAGACACGACGCAAGAAACGGGTCTAGAACATCGTGAACGGATATCCGATATGCAATAACGATTTTGCCACTGTTGAGAAATTTGAAGGTCTGTTTGCCTTCTCTCTCCTGATTCATTGAAAGTGTAAACTGATGGCTTGCAGTATCATTAATAGCATCTTACGAAAACGCTCCCATTTAACTTGGTAATGCCGACTTCGAAATCGAATGACTGAAGGACTAAGATTAATGGAATGCGACTTCATGCCTGGCAAGGTATATCTTCTGTTCCTACCCTCCCTATTTTTTCCTTATTATTCTTGCGTACAGGGTATCGAAGAAATGTGAATTATCGTTGAACCTTTCAAGCAATTCTCCGATGAGAAACACGTAGAAACAGAGAAACAACTCTATGAAGACCTTGGTCCGTGATAGCATTGTCCCTGTGTCATTGCTCAGCGTAACTATCGTCGCCGGAACAGACACCCAAACTCGCGACCAACTTCCAAAGATTGAAGATCTCAATGATCATCATTCATGTCAAAATTTGGACAACATTATCAACCATTTCCGAGAACTACCCACCCCAGATTCTACCACAGTTCGACAACTCGATGAATTCAGCCGCCAGAGATAAGCAACAAGGTTCTCGTCTACAAGGCAAGTCGAGAAATTTCTTCTTCATTCCTGTTTTAAACCCTAATGTTATTGATTATCGTAGGCATTTATGTCGTGTTGAATCATTCAACCTCTCGCATGCAAATATTACCTCCCGAGAAGCTCTATCCGCCCTTCCAAATCTCCACAAGACAAATGCCACCCTTTTCAAGCTGTCGCCTGATTCGTCCGGCTTCAATGACGTTGAAGGACAATGGGGAGGTCAACGTTTTCGAGGATACTAGTGATATTCGCGTCGACGTCGTCAAGAGGCACATCGCATCTGGGTCCGTTGACGATGGGGTTCTTGTCTCCGAAGATGGCAGTCTTCTTCACAAATCCGCCCCCGAGGATGTCGAGTTTGGCCAAGATAATTTAAAAAAATCAAAAAGTCGAACCAGTTGTCTCGGAAAAGGTCGTCGTATGAATACAACGGGCAGTGATGTGAGCGATCGGTCATAATAGTACAGTATAGCGCTAATCCTCCACATGGGATCATGTTTTGCGAACAGATGGAAAATAATGAGTACCCATGCGACACGATGAAAATTTCACCCACTCGGAATAATTGATACCCCGAGATGTCACATTGCAAAGTAATTAGTAAGGTAGGGGATTTTTTTGGCACGTAGAACACTAACACTTGTCCAGGAGTTGGACTGCTTCACACGATTAGTGGAGAGAAGAATCTGATTGAAGATAATACGCGATGAATGTTGGATCCCTAGAAGTCCCTAGAGTACGAACTTGAAGCTCGGTTGTTTGCTGCGCAAGCGATTGAGTGAGTTTTTGAGAGACTATGTGGCATAACACTGTTTATGCTTGCTAATAGTTTGATTGATAATGTAAAATAAAAAGGAGCATGAAAGGATGTTCGATGAGAATAAAGAGTATATTGGCAACGGTGTGGAATGCCATTGCGAACAAAGGAGATATGAAAACATACATTTCCATTTCGGGCGTTTATGGTACCAGAAACCTCCAAAGTTACAACTTCCTTGCAACTTCCGTTCATCCACTTATTAGTCTTGACAACGTTCGACGCCTACCTCGCCCTTCTCTATTATTTCCATTGATCCCGCATTGCTTTTTTCTTTCTTTGGGTTTTGAGTTTCTCAGAGATATAATGCAGGATCCTTCACCACCTGTTGGACTCCTCCGTAGGGCCGGTAATCTCCTGAATAACAATGGTCAGACTGTCAAGCCACTTGCAGAAAATTCTCCTTCGACTAGCCGCAAAGGGCTTGGTGACTCCTTCAGGCGGAGACTACAAAATTTCAAGGACAATTCAAAATTGCTCGACCGTTCCCTCAACACGTCCGTTAGTTCTTCAAGCACTGACATTGGACATCGACCTCACTCCAAGTCTTGGTACCATCCACGCACCTACCTATGCACATTCCAACACTGAACCAATAACCACATCGAAACGACATTCTGCTCAACCTCCTGAGCGTTACCATCTCTGTGCAGAATGTCACCGAGTCATCGGAATCCTCCATATCCCCTCTCCCGCTGTGGGCGACATTCGAGTACCTCTGTTGTTGCAACAAGAACACCCATGACCAAAGTTTCATTGAAGAGACATAAGAAATTTGTCTTCCGTTTGAATGCCGACCTCGGGCAGATTGTTTGGGAATCTAATCGGCATAAAATCAGTTAGTCCTCACAACTTGACAACTTTCGACGCCTACCTCGCCCTTCTATCATTTCCGTTGATCCCGTATTGCTTTTTTCTGTCTTTCTTTCTTTCTCTCTTTTTTCCTGCCTTGGTTTCAGGCTTGCCAGCCTCACTGTTTTTCCTTTCCGTTTTCTCTGCTTATTTTGCATGTTCTACAGATGCCTAATATTTCTTTTGCCAGTTCCTATCGAAAACATCAAGGAAATTCGTTCGGGTGAAGACGCTCGTTATTATCGACAACAATTCCAACTTTCACAAGACTACCAGGACCGCTGGCCCACCATTATATATCTGCTAGATGGGAATTACAAGACTTTACATCTTATACCAGCTACAAAGGATGTTTTTAGGATGTGGGACAGGACACTCCGCGAGCTGCACCTCATCCGCCAGGAGCTAATGCGTGGCTTAGGAAATGACCAGATAAGGCAAGCCTTATGGGAGAAACATTATTGGACAGGAGCGGATGAGGAGAGAGACCATAAGCTGGGAGGTTGAATATCATTTCTAGCCATGAAGATTTATTCGGTCTATTAAAGGTGCGTGTTACTTCGCTGTGGTTCTGTTCCTATTCTTATTTTTATCATTTTAGCAAGCTGACTGGCGGGGACAGAGTTTTCTTGACTTTGATGATTTTCGTCACTTCGTCAAGTTATTAAAAGGACGTCCAGACATCAATCGACTTTACAACAAGCTTAAGATGATTCTAGAGTATATGACAATTTCATGCATAACGACCAAAAGGTATGCTGTTTTTCAATCGTTTTCTACTTGGACTTTGTGGACTTACCTCTTGCGCTGCGTAAGTCTACTTTAGATTCTAACGACCTAACAACCCTTTTCACAAAATATTCCACGAACGTCGATAACGCCGTAATCATGACTCTCGAATCTTTCAATGCCTTTCTCATGTCTCCAGACACTTGCGCCTTTTCGGACCAGCACAACAACACGTGGCAAGATATGACCCATCCACTGTCAGAATACTATATATCATCGTCACATAATACCTATCTAGTAGGACATCAACTTGTTGGAGTTAGTACCCTCGAAAGGTATATAAGGGCGCTATTGCATAGTTGTAGGAGTGTTGAAGGTAACCCATCCCATCCCATCGCCCCACCATCTTTTACTCATTCCTTGATAAGTGGATATATACGATGACGACTACGAGCCTATGGTGTTTCATGGGAAGAGTTTTACTTCCAAGCCTCACTACGCAAAGTATGCGAAGCTATACTCAAGTATGGATTTGTTGCCTCGCCTTATTCGATCATCATCTCTGCGGAGATCAATTGCTCGATAGGTCAGCAGGATCTCATTGCGGCGATTATGATAGAAATATTTGGGGAGAGGTTAGTGAGGATGCCGCTGGATGGCGAAAGTGACAAGGACGGTCTAGCGCTATCTGGCAAGAAGATATAGGTGGAGGAGTTGCCGAGTCCAGAAGAATTGAAAGGGAAGATACTCCTCAAGGTGTGTGTTTGAAGGAGTTCACTTTTTTTTACTTTTGCGATTTTCTTGTAGGCTAAGAATTGGAGCTTCTCGAGGTTGATTCATCAGATGGTGGCGGTTACTATATGGATCCTTTTTCATCTGCGTCTGATTCGGATGCCTTGACGGATATGGCCCAACTCGATATATGCGACATAGAAAGCAGAGATGGAGCCACTCAGAGTCCACTTACAGAGGTGCGTTACATATACGTCTCTGTTGCTTGATTGTCAGCTTATTTTTCCATCCTTTCTTTTCTCCTCTATTAAGGCCAACTATTGAATACACGTACATCGATGTTGAAACGTGTTAGAAGCGCTGGAAAATCCTCAAAACCTCTATCTCCCCCTCTTCCTCCCTTGGCATCATCGCCTGTTTCTTCTCCTACCTCTCCTAAATCTTCCGTCCTTCCTTCGCCTTTTGATTTCTCTCGACCTTCCTCATCCGCATCCAAGCCACGCATGTCGTCCACCCTCCTCTCTCTTATCGTCTACACGGTTGGCGTCAAATGCCGTGGTCTTAACAAAAAGGAAGAATATGCTCCTTCACATATGTTCTCCCTTTCTGAGAATGTGGCGAACAAGATGATGAAGTTTGGGATGGGAGAGTTGATCAAGCATAGCAGAACGCATTTGGTGAGGACTTACCCTAAGGGTACTAGGTTGAGTTCAACGAATTATGAGCCGCATCGGTTTTGGGCCGGGGGTATGCAATTGGTACCTATCAATTGGCAGACATTCGGTATTTATTTTCTAAGGCATCTTTTCGTTGACATACTAATATTTTTATGTGGGGTAGATCTTGGATATATGATAAACCACGCCATGTTCCAACGTAACGGTCGATCTGGCTATGTCCTCAAACCTCCTGCCGTCCGTCTATCGCACAAGAAGGATTTGTTGGCACAAAAAACGCTCCATTCCTTTGAAGTCACGATTATCTCAGCACAACAATTGCCTAGGCCGAGAGATGCTTCGGGGCTGGAGGTGTTAGACAAGGCGATTGTGGATCCATATGTGGAGGTTACGCTCTATGTTCCCGATTGGCCGGTCCATGTCGTGGGTGAAGATAAAGGCAAGAAGAAAATACAGGAGACTGGGGACGAAACTGATGACAAAGCTGGACTCAACAGCGAAGTAACCCCTCATCACCGCCAGGAATGTCCTCTACCCCTGCTCGTTCCATCTCCTCGCGGACGAGCGTGGTGAAGAACGGGTTTAACCCTGTTTGGGAGGAGAAACTTCGTATCACATTTGATTGTGTGGGAGATATGATTGATTTAGTTTTCGTACGATTTGTGGTGAGACAGGAAGATAAGGATGGGGAAGAACCACTAGCAGTCTATTGTGCTTCTCTTGGAAGCTTGCAACATGGTGTGCCCTCCTTTTGCCTGGATAAGTGTTGGTTGTTGACTTAGCAGTTCCCTTAGGGTATCGTCATCTGCCTTTGCATGATTCTCAACTATCACAATATCTCTTCTCAACGCTGTTTGTGAAGATGAATGTTGCATTGTTTCCTTCCTCATTGTGATCATTCACAACCCAATTATTGGGTTAATTCCCTTTCTCCCCCCTTGACAAGCCCTCTCTCATCATGGACATATCACATATCATCTCACCTTACTATGCATTATTATGGCTTTCAAGGCAAGTCCCCTGCAGCCAATGTAGCTCTATCCTTGTTATACTGTTTTTATTGTCAAGTTATTATTTAATTAAATTAGTGCTTGAAAGTCTGGTTAGGTCTGGTTATTTGGTGCCCAGGGGCTCTAACCGAGACTGAGACTGGTTAGGCTTCATTCCCAAACCCAAAATAACCAACCAAAACTGGTTAGTTGCAGTTACTAACCAGTTAGGACCAAAAAAATGAAAAACCGGTTATAACCAGGCAAGACCGTACATATTTCTCTCAATAAACATTATTTCCACACATTGTAGCTTTAAAATGAGCCCAAGAATGCTAAATTTGATGAAGAATTGACAAATTTATGATAATATTCTTGAAAGTCTACTTTTGGCCAATATTTTAGAGATTTGACCACAACTCAGTCAGATTTTTAGCGTTTCTCACGTTTTTAGGTGTGTTTTGAAGGGGTATAATAGGGTCAGTTATAACCAGTTATAACCAGTTTTTTAACGGTTAGTTAACTGCAAAATAACCAGTTATTTCATTTTCAGAATCAACTAACCACTAACTGCAGTCCAGTCTTTTTGTGGTTAGGTCCAGTCCAGTCTTGGTTATTTTCCAGTTAATTAACCGGACTTTCAAGCACTAAATTAAATAGTCTTTTGGACTATGAAATGTGCCTGGGACCTGGATATCTAATCTAATGGAATGAGTGTTGAAATGAGTATTGAAATGTGGGAATGAAATCACCCCATTCCCTGCAATGAAATGAGTTTGGCAACAATGATAATGAAACTGTGGTGAGTTATCAGATAATATGTAACCAGTTACATACAAATTAATAATACAAGTGGTCCAATTCAAGCCACTTCAGAGCTGATCAAATAGTGTGGGAAATTCAGCTCCTATCGCTTAATATTGGCAGAAGACCCCTAGGCTCCTGAGGTGATCTAGCTAGTCAAATATTTTGGTGATTTTACAAATTTTATTTAGCAAGATAAAAAAAAGCAGCTCGAGCCATCAGCAACACTACAAGTGGAAGCTCTAGTGCTTTTAGAGTAAAAATTATTTCCCAGATTATTCCAAGATTATATCACTAGATTCTTTTTCTGTGACATTATGTAATACTATTTCCACTCCTGGCACTAAACATCCACTTGCAGCATGTAGGAAATACAAACTGTATGCCATATATTCCAATTTTCCAATTTCTCCATTTCTTCCATTGATTATTCCCATATATTCTTTTGTTCACTTATTAATGATTGTGACTACTAACCATTTTGGTCATATCACATGTAACCAATACTCTCAGGTGCAAGCAATACCTCAGTCTTTTACTTCAAGACTGAGGTCAGTAGTTTATTCATTCTACCATTCACAACTTCATTATTAACAATTATTAGTTATATTGAATACAGGTAACAGCAGCTGCTGCAGCCTTAGGAATGTTATATAACAATAGTAACTACTGGTTATTGTTGACTTATAATTAGTCAGGTTGTCTATCACCTCATGTGATACACATCTTTGTTTATCTCCCACACTTCTCCTTCTTTACTCCTCAGTTGTCAACTCTCACTTCCCAACACTGAGGCAGTACATTTTCTGTTTCATTACTATACTAATGTGTAGCTAATTCACATCTAGTATGCTATTTGCATGTAGGTAAGTCATGTTATTGTCAACTACAACACAGACAACTAGGGATTGTCACAGGTTGTTCAACCCCTGCAGGTTGGTGGGTAGGGTACAGTGGGGTATGGGTATGGGTATGAATTTCTGTACCTGCCACCTACAGAATGAGCCCTAGATCATTCAAAATAGATAAGAATTGGAGGAGATATGACCAAAATGATAGTAACTATCATATTTCTGGGCTGTTTTGGGTGTTTTTGGGCTCATTTTGATGGGTAAACCCATGGGGTCAGCAGGTATGGGTCCCTGCAGGTGGGGTACAGGTTGATGCTGAGTTGCCTGTGGGTTGCCCACAACAATCCCTACAGACAACACAGCTAGCAGGGGATCCTAAGAGGAAAGGATGGGATCCCCACTAAGGTAAGAGTACATATATATGTGAACTGGAGTTGTAATTTAAGAATGATGAAAAAATTGATAGGAATGTATAAAAAATAAAATAATGACAAACACAAGTCCATTCCTGTGTTCTGTCTTGGGGCCATTGGAGTTGTTCACTATGGAATTGGGGGCAGAAGGAAATGACAATGACATGGAAAAGAGTTGGAATGAGGGGAAGGCCTGTTGGAAATTAGGGCTGCACTCCATAACTGTACCTCATGGGATACACGGTCCCATAGTACGGTCACCATACCCGTGCCATCAGAGCTCTACGCAGCCATCTATACAGACGGTGGACGGGAAGGACAACACCCGTCCAATGCCATCAAATTACAGCCGTCAACAGGATTGGATGGGATTGGACAGGATCCAAACATACATCAAACAGCATCAAGCTTAGTGTTTGGAAGTCCAGTTGCAGGACTGGAAAAAGACTGGAAAAAGACTGGACCAGACTGCAAAAGACTGGACCAGCAGTCCAGTTTTTTGGTTTTTGAGAAGCAAAGACTGGACAAAGACCAGTCTTCGGTTTTAGGACCGGTCTGAACCAGTAGTTTTGTAGCCCTGATTTTTTCCTTTCGAACGACATAAAGACCATATTTATTGGTCAAATATTCACTGAGAAAAAAAATAAAACAGTAAAAATGTACACAAAATAGTAGAAAACAAATAATATCATCATAAAATTGTCAATTCGCAACGGAATTTAATGTTCTTGGGCTTATTCTAAAGGTATGGATCACATCTACATATTTGTCTGATGTTATATATGAAAATATGACTGGTATTTGTCAAAAGTCCGGTCCTGGACAGTCTTAGACCAGGACTGGTCCAGGACTACAAAAAGCCGATGTGGACCGGTCCCAATCAGTCCAGTCTGGTCCTTTGACCTTCTAGAAGCTTAGTGGACCGTTTGCAGTCCTGGTCCTGTCCAAAAATACCAAAAACCTGGACTGGACCGGACTTCCAAACACTAGTCAAACTCTCTTATCTTTTCGTATCAACACACGCATGGGGTATCTACTGGGTCAGCCTTCACCACTTTTTTGAAATGTAAGTTTTCATGCTCTAAAGATGATGTAGATACCATTTTTAATACCTTTTCAGCCACAGATTTGTTATATTGGGTGAAATGCATCATTTTTGATTATGTTTCAAGGCAAGTGACTGTGTGCTAGTAATTATTCATTTATCTTTACCGTGGATCTCATAGATGTGATACCAACACAGGGGTATTCACAGTGAGGTTGAGACAGGATATAATGCTCATGGAAACAACTCAAAGTGATGACACCTGTAAATCAAGCCCACGATCGTTATCTCGGTATGGCAGATCAGCCTGCTCTAGGACCGGATGGCCAATTGCTTCATGCATCAAAAATTGTGTGGTATAACAATCCAGATGATGCCCATCCAATTCAACCAACCTCTGATGCACAACACAGTAATTATTTTTAATTCATTGGTCAATTCTCAGTGATTTATTTATCATACAGGTCACGGCGTCTGAAGTTCAGCACGCATCACCACAGGTAGTGCACGACTGGCTGCAGCTGAAGCTCAACAAATTTGGTAATCTTGTTCAATCACATCGCCATTGTGCCAGTGCTGGTCAACCCCATAACTCCCATGCTGCTCCTAAGTGCAAGCGAATGGCTACAGACAATCCTGCTACCAATGCAGATGACAACAACTCCACCACTTCTTCCGCTGACTCTTCCAGTGATGATGGATTGGACAACAATGGTGACCCTGATATCATGGAAATCAGTAATGAAGAGGTATGAATCTATTATATATACTACAGCTCAGATGTTGATATTTTGCAGATAGCTGATATGCTTCCATCGAAGACGGTACCAGAGGTCAACAATAGGAAGAAACAGATGCACGCACCAAAGCCAAAAGCCAAAGTGATGGCTGCTGCCCCACCAAAGAAAAAAGCAAGAGTGCGTTCTGTTGAGGTTGAGGAGATAGAGGATCAGGATAGCATGCGCAACATTGCTGCGGGAATAGCACCATCTCTCCAACACACTCATTCCATATCCCAGATACAAAAAAGGTGAGTCATGTATTAGAATGTGGATATTTTCATTGAATCAAGTTTTCAGAAGGGCACTGGCCGAAACTTGAAGAAAAGCCCCATTTATTTATTCTACGAAATTGTCACCAATGGGCCAGACAGTACTCTGGGAGATGATGGTGATGTTCACTACCGTTGCCTTCATGGTACTCATAAGGTCTGTATGATCAAAAGGTCGATGAGAAGTAATTTAAATGGTGTGTTTCCCTTTTTTCTCATTACTCCCATCACATCCCTCAATGCTTTCTTAGTTCTCGTGAACAATCTCCGCGTCCACATCAAGCCCATATATCAACTTTATTACATACTCAAGGATCGCGAGGAGCCTCCAACATCTGATGAGATTGCCATTGCCTTGGGAAAAAGCAGCTGGATGGACATGCTGAAGCTGAATACTTAAAGAAGCTTGAAAAATCATCGGAAAACATCAAGAAGGCCTTTGAAGATCAATGAGCACGGGCAGCAGTATGTGACACTGGAAATATCTTTTCAACATGTAAATCTCATTGTTTCATTGACAGGGACCAGGAAAGGTTTGAACAATGTCTGGTGGAATGGATCATCGCATGCGACCAACCTTTCAATGAGGTTGAAAAACCTGAGTTTGTTGTGATGATGAACTTCACCCATCACACTGGTGGTCCATTGAAGATTCCACGATGTAATGCAATCAAGCAGCGTGTGATGAAAATAGGCGAGGAAACAATTAAGGGCATTCAGCAAATGTTCTTGGTATAGTTATCTCATCATTATCACCTTGCCGTCTCATCTAATTAATAATGAGAACAGAACCTTGAAGGAAAAGTTAACCTGTCACTTGATGCATGGACGTCAAGCAACCAGTACACTTTCTTAGCCATAGTTGCACACTATGTGACCAATGATGGGCAACTTGGTTTGTTATTTGCTCAAATATAACTATATATTTATGTTTTATTTTGCAGAGGAGCTTCTAATTGACTTCCGAGAACTCAGCGGGCAGCATTCAGGGGAGAATATGGTGGAGGCAGTTTGGGCAACCATGGAGTTATATGGCCTTGTTGGGAAGGCAAGTCTTATTTTGTTGATCAACCGTGCTTGCTAAGTTAGTGATAGGTGATTGTGATTGTAATGGACAATGCCAGCAACAATAACATGCTAATGACCTCACTTGAACAGTGGTGTGAAGAACAGGGGATTTCATTTTCAGCACAAGATGCTTGCATGCACTGCATGCCTCATACCGTCCATCTAGCAGCTATCAAGGTAATTTAAATGTCTATTCCTCAATTAACAGTTATTAAATCATCAACTGTCCAGCTCCTCAAAGGAATTGATGCAATATCAAAGGCCGATGGCAAGAAGGCTGCTACTTGTGGTAGCAACTATCAAGACATCGTCACAATCCCTCTCACACGTGAACATGATAGTGCTCTGGCTGACAATGAGCCAGATGGAGATGGTGTAGTAGGAATGGATCTAGACATTGATGTTGAAGTTGCTGATAGTATGCTCTCTGGGATTGAAAAGGTAAGTAATCTACAATTCTTAAGTTTACATTCCATTTAGTAATTCAGATTAAATTTAAACAGCTTTGGAAGATTATTAAAAGTGTCCGTTCAAGCCCTCAATGCTGCCAATCTTGGGCTCATGAAATTCTGTTTGTCCAAGGAAGTGGGGTTCAGATGATTGTAGTGCGCCACTGATGCTGATTCTCAATGTGAGAACCTGGTGGGCTTCAACCCATCAAATGCTCCATGCCTACACTGTCACACTCCTTTTTACATCTTCAGCTTATCTAGTACAGGACGAGCACTTGACTACCACAATACAATTGACTCATTTGTTTCAAGACATAAGGACCTCCATGCATTTGAACTCAGTAAAACTGACTGGGAGTCCATTAGGTTGATGGCATCATGGCTCAAATGTTTCTGCGCTGCAACAACAGAGATGTCTACTACAAAAATACCAATTCTTTCAACCACACACACAATATTTCGAGGACTACAAGATGAAATCAAAACTATTCTTCACAATCTTCCAGATTCAGTGTCACCAAATATTAAAGTAGGACTCACAGATGTGCACTGCAAGCTCAGTGATTACTACTGTTAGGGGACACCCGATTTCAATCCAATCCTCAACCTCCGAACCATACATTCCGCCTTTCCGACGACCTCCAACCTTCCGTCCAACTCTGCTTCCGTCACCAGTTCACTCCAGAACTCCGTAACTCTGATCCGACTCTGATCCTCTGGTTCATTCCATCTTTTATTCTTATTTTTCACATCACACCACTTCTTAATTAATTAATTAATTATTATCATATCATTCCTTTATTTATTTTATATCTCCATTATGTCCATATTAGTACTTAAATACCCCTTAACTTAGCAGGGATCCCCATCATTTCCTCTTTGGATCCCCTGCTAGGTGAGTCACTTGTAGATATCCCTTTGAAATATTATTAACTTTGGATCCCCTGCTAGCTTGACTAAGTCAGCGTCGCAGTTGCCCTAACATTAGGAAAGGATCTTCCCTTAAAGGACCAAGTCCGGTCCGCACAGTGGAACGATAGTCCGATTCACAGCCCCCAACTCAGGCCAATCAGACTCCATACACTCCCAGACCATGGCTCCCTCCTTGTCTTTGCAGCACGCATCTCCAAGCGGCTCCTTCCTATCAGCCATGGACAATGAATGCACCACCCAGCTGGAAAGAGAAGTTGTCCTACTGCAAGCTCAGGACATCAAATATCAAAACAGATTCAACCAAATTACAGAGACACTCCACCGACTCATTCCGAATGTACAATCACCTGTACCACAACAAGAGGTTCCTCCACAAACTGAAAACATACCCCGGACTCGTTCTGTGAGGCTGGCATTCCCAACGGAGTTTGACGGAGAACAATCCAAAGGAATGGCATTCCTTCACTCATGCCAAACATACATCCAGCTCTGTTCTGACGAATTCTCGGACAAGCAAACAAAATTATCTGGGCCATGTCCTACATGAAATCTGGAAGAGCATCAAAGTGGGCAGCTAGGGTTTTCCGATGGAAAACAGACAACCCTGAGTCAACCCAGTTCCTGGATTGGTCCAATTTCCAAGATGACTTCAAAAAGGAGTTCTGTCCTGCAAATGTGGACTCGGTTGCCATCAACCGACTAGAGTCGACTGGATATTTCCAGAAAAACCGGTCCTTGGAAGAATATGTGGATGAATTCCAAGACCTAATTACAAATTCCGGATACACTGATCTGAAAACTATTGTAGTAAAGTTCCAAAGAGGCTTGAATGCCCAGATTCAGAACTCTATTGCTACAATGGCTTCTGGAAGACCATCCAATATGGATCTGATGGGATGGTACAGAATGGCCTGGACAATAGACGAAAACCGAGCCACTAACGAGGCTTTCCAGTCAGCTTACAAAAGTCTGGCAGCAACCACTTCTCGACCAACCAGTACCACCACACTCTGATTCAATCTGTTGATTCCGCCACAGAGGAACGCACACCTTGTACCAACTCCGGGAAACCTGGTACCTATGGACATTGACGTGGCTTGGAAAGCAGGTTTGGTACTGCTGTCATGCTTCTGGTGCAGAGGCGTTGGACACATCGGAAGACAGTGCGAGAAATGTTTCGACGTCCAAGCAATGACCAACAATGAACTCCAGACCATCTTGGAGCACTGGCTGACCCAATTCAACAAAGTAGTTGATCCGGATCCGATGGAACCTTTGGAGAACACTGAACACGAAAGTCAGACCAACGATTTAAAGGATTTTTGCCAAAACAGCAAGTGAACCATACGCCCTCACTGTCAACAACCAACTGGTACTCCATTTTACATGTAGATATCATTGATGAAATAAACAAGACAGTTGAAAACATTCAAGTTGTACAAACATCAGAAATTCCAAAAACAATCCGAGTGTTACGGCCCCGATGGGAAAGAACCCTCCCAAAAAAGTTCACTATTGGCTCCCTCGATGCTGACTCTGAATCACTGGAACTCAAAGTCAGCATTGAAATGACCGACACTGGAGAAGTAAACTCCTTTCTGTCCTTAATAGACTCCGGAGCCGACGGAAGGTTTATTGACAGAGACTATGTCAAAACTAACAGGCTCACAACAAAATCCCTGTCAAATCCAATTCCGGTATTTAACATTGACGGTACTCCGAATGAAGCTGGATCGATCACGGAAGTGGTTGATCTGATACTTAGGTACAAAGGACACTCCGAGAGATCCTTGTTTGCAGTCACCATACTAGGAAAACAAACCTTGATTCTCGGACATTCCTGGCTTAAGATGCACAACCCGGAGATCGACTGGGCAACCAGAGAAGTAAAAATGTCCCGTTGTCCACCTTGTTGTTGTTCGGAATGCAGGAATCAAATCCGAGAAGAACAAAAAATTCAAAAAGCAGAAATATGCCGAATTGAAAAATGTTCGATCAGACCACTTCCGGCTCATGTAGAGGATTGTGATGACGATGACGAGGAAGAAAGTGGTCCAAACCCTGAATTTGAGGATGGCGACAGAATATTTGCCACCGGCCTACTACCACCGCAGGCAGATATCTGAGCCACCTCCACCATCTCCCAACGTCGTGCAGAAGCTTTCCAGCATAACACACAATCCGAAACAAAAGAAGGAGTTCCAGATTATCTCTGAGAATTTGATAGTGTCTTTGCCAAAGAATCTTTCAATATCCTACCTGACCCAAAACCTTAGGACCACGCAGTAGAACTCATCCCAGGAGAAAAACCATCAGGTTGCAAGGTCTATCCTCTAGCTCCGACAGAGCAAAAGGAACTTGACACATTCCTCCAGGAGAATTTAAATTCCAGATGCATCCGACCTTCCAAATCTCCAATGGCATCTCCAGTTTTCTTTATCAAAAAGAAAGACAGAAGTCTTCGGCTTGTTCAGG
Organism: Phlegmacium glaucopus; assembly: GCA_015039465.1. Taxonomy (NCBI): domain Eukaryota; kingdom Fungi; phylum Basidiomycota; class Agaricomycetes; order Agaricales; family Cortinariaceae; genus Phlegmacium; species Phlegmacium glaucopus. The sequence continues at coordinate 171,353 of MU130662.1, forward strand.
ACTATCAAGCTCTCAACACAATCACCATCAAAAACAAGTACCCACTTCCCCTCATTTCGGAACTGATTACCTAACTCTGGGGCGCTAAATACTTCACTAATTTGGATGTCTGATGGGGTTTTAACAATGTCCAAATGAAGGAAGGAGACAAATGGAAAGCAGCTTTCTGAACCAACTGGGGATTATTTGAACCCCTAGTTATGTTCTTCGGCCTCACCAACAGTCTGGCTACTTTCCAAACAATGATGAATGACATCTTCCACAAACTCATAATGGAAGGAGTCGTAGTGGTCTACCTTGATGATATCCTGATATTCATGGAGACGCTAGAGGAACACTGGTCCGTAACCCAAGGAGTACTGGAACTTTTATGGAAGCATAAACTCTTCCTAAAACTGGACAAGTGCGAATTCGAACAAACCAAGGTGGAATACCTCGGAGTCATAATATCTCATAACTCCATTGAGATGGACCCTGTAAAAGTTGCTGGAGTAGCGGAATGGCCGATTCCAACAAACAAAAAGGAAATTCAGTCGTTTCTAGGCTTCACCAACTTTTACCGAAGGTTCATCCAAGACTTTTCTCATCATGCCCATCCCTTGTTTGATCTCACCAAAAATGAGATTAAGTGGAGATGGAATATGGAGGAGCAATCGGTGTTCGATTCTCTCAAAAACCTGATCACTTTGACTCTGATCCTAGCCTCTCTGGACAACTCCAGGCCGTTCTGCATCGAAGCAGACAGTTCCAACTTTGCAACCGGAGCCGTACTCTCCCAACAATCCCTCAATGACGAGAAATGGCACACAGTCACATTCCTGTCTAAATCCTTGTCTCCGGTCGAACGGAACTACAAGATCCATGACAAAGAGATGCTAGCAATCATCTGAGCCCTAGAAGAGTGGAGACACTTCTTTGAAGGAGCGGAACATACATGTGAGATCTGAACTGATCACAAGAACTTGGAATACTTCATGACAGCCAAAAAGCTCAATTGGAGACAAGCCCATTGGTCATTGTTCCTTGCCCGGTTTGATTTCCTTATGCACCATAGACCAGGCAAAAGCATGGGAAAACTGGACGCCTTATCCAGACAAGCGGATCATGGAACCGGAACCGGTGACAATGACAATATCACACTCCTAACTCCAGGCTTCTTTGCAATTTGGGCCTTAGAAGGACTGGAAGTCATAGGAGAAGAATGAGACGTCTTGAAAGACATCCAGAAGGGCACCCGTGAAGGTGTAAAAGAAGAGGCCATAGCTAAAGTGGTGAAAGAATTGAAAACCACTCACACGTGATCTGTCCAATCGGCGGAATGGTCTCATGACAATGACATCCTCTCCTTTCAAGGAAAAATCTGCGTTCTGGACATGTTTGACTTACGGAGACGGATCATATCCCTTTGCCATGACACCCTAATTGCTGGACATCCAGGAAGGTGGAAAACCTTCAAACTTGTATCCTGAAACTATTGGTGGCCATTTATATGGATATACATCACTCAAACTCCCCTCCGGAAGTGTTGTACAGAGGAGCAGATGTCCCGATATATCAGAAAATATGCCTCAACCTGTGACCTGTGTCTTCGGACCAAGGCTCAAAGACGCCACCCAGTCGGTGAACTCCACCCCCTCCTGATCCCAAATGCTCCATGGGACACGATTAGTGTGGACTTCATAGTGGAACTTCTGGAGTCTTCAGGATACAACTTGGTAATGGTAGTAGTCAATTTGGTCACCAAACAAGCCCATTTTGCACCAACCCTTACTACCACCTCCACATCCAGAATGGCACGCCTGTATATCCAACACGTCTGGAAACATCATGGACTACCCCGGAGAGTGGTATCAGATAGAGGACCACAGTTTGTAGCGGAATTCACTCGGGAGCTCTATTGGATCCTCGGAATTAAGTTAGCAGCCACTACTGCCTATCATCCACAAGGAGACGGCCAGACAGAGCGAGTAAATCAGGAATTGGAACAGTATCTCCAACTCTTTACAAACCAACAACAAACCAATTGGGCTGAACTCCTTCCCCTCGTGGAATTCCAATACAATAAATGTCCACTCCGCCACCCAACACCCACCTGTCCTTCTAGACTCCGGACAAATCCCCCGAATGGGTTTCAAACCAAACCAACCGGAATCCCGATTGGAGTCCATCAATGAATTCATGGAACGAATGCGGAATACCCTAGACGAAGCGAAAGCAGCACTGGTCAAATCTAAGGATGACATGGCAAGGTATTATAATCAAAAAAGAACTTCGGCACCTGAATACAAACCCGGAGACAAAGTATACCTGGATGCCAGCGATATACAAACAACAAGACCATCCAGGAAATTGTCCCATCGGCACCTAGGCCCCTTTCCGATAGAAGAAAGAGTCGGCAACAATGCTTACCGACTCCGACTTCCCTTGTCCATGAAACAACTACATCCGGTCTTTAACATAGTCAAACTAACTCCAGCCCCGATAGACCCGATCCCTGGAAGACACATTCCAGCTCCTCCACTCCCGGAAATCATTGATGGAGAAGAGGAATGGGTCATTGAGGAAATCCTCAACAGCAGAATTATAAACAGGAGGTTCCAATACCTCATGAAATGGCAAGACTTTGGAATGGAACATAACACCTGGGAGCCTCAGGAAAACATACATGCCCCCAAATTGGTCACGGAATTCCATAAGAAGTACCCTGGAGCTCCTAAACACATCAGGATGGCCAAATTTGAACAATTTCCTTTTGTGCTGGGACGTCACCTACCAAAGGGGGGGATGGATGTTAGGGGACACCCAATTTCAATCCAATCCTCAGCCTCTGAACCATACATTCTGACTTTCCAACAACCTCCAACCTTCCGTCCAACTCCACTTCTGTCACTGGTTCACTCCAAAACTCCATAACTCCAATCCAACTCTGATCCTTTGGTTCATTCCATCTTTTATTCTTATTTTTCACATCACACCACTTCTTAATTAATTAATTAATTATTATTGTATCATTCCTTTATTTATTTTATATCTCCGTTATGTCCATATTAGTACTTAAATACCCCTTAACCTAGCAGGGATCCCTATCCTTTCCTCTTTGGATCCCCTGCTAGGTGAGTCACTTGTAGATATCCCTTTGAAATATTATTAACTTTGGATCCCCTGCTAGCTTGACTAAGTCAGCATTGCCATTGCCCTAACAACTACTACCAGTACGATGTGTCTCGCTTCTACACATGGGCTGCCTGTATGTGCCTAATTGTCTGTATGATCAATTATTTACTGATTTGAATGATAATAGTGCTTGACCCTCGGTGATACACTGTCAGTACGCTAGGTGCTGTACTAACTGAGGTATGATGCGGCTCGGGGCTTCGGTGGCCTAAACACTGAGTCAAGTATATGCAGAAAGGTTCCAACTAAGGTAGGGCGACGAGATATGCGACAAGCAAAATGAGGAGCGATGTAATGATGAAAGGGCGACGAAGTAACAAAGTGGCGACGCAGTGACAAAGGGGAGACGCAGTGACAAAGGGGGCAACGCAGTGACAAAGTATAGTTGCTGTATGGGCGACTCGCAGTAAAACGCAATGGAACGAAGGCGAACGACGAGAGAGATGATGACAAGATTTAATTCTATACCCTGGGGAGAGGCGAATACTTTCTTATTGTTCTGTAACTAAGTTACATGGGTTTTTTATAGTAGAGGTGATTAGAATAAATGGGGAAATGAAGCACAAGGTGTGTGGAGTAAATAGCATCAAAAAGCATAAGGAGTTAAGGGAGAAAATACAAAAAGTCGCACCATAAGATAAAAGGAGCATGGAGAATAACTGGTAGCTAGGTAACAGTAAAATGATGCGAACATGATTTTGGCACAGTGAGGGGATGCATAAAAGTAGGAATGATAGGAAATCAAAAGAAGCGAAGTGATGCGCAGCATGGGCGACTTTTAGGAAAATGGGTAATGATGAAGATGGTGAACAGGGTGGAACGGGCAATGTAGCAACAAGAGGGGTGATGTAGGACTGAAAGGTGTGACATAGTGACAAGGGCAATGTGGCAATGAGAGGGGCGATATGGAGACTAGAGGGGCAACATGGCGACTAGAGGGGCAACATGGCGACTAGAGGGGGCAACATGGCGACTAGAGGGGCGACGTAGTGATGAGAGGGGCGACGTAGCGACTAAAGGGGTGACGTAGCGATGAGAGGGGCGACATAGCGACTAGAGGGGCGACATGGTGACAAAAGGGCAATTCCAGTTGGTAGAGCATAGCCATGTTCATCATCGGATATCATACGAGGGCATGAAGATAGATGACGCAGATGACCCAACACTTTCTGAGCATCTTGATCAATCAAAATCAAATCTCTTCAACTATTTCTGAGTCATTTCTACACCACCATCAGCCCCTTCCCCATCCACTCAAACACGATCTACTGTGGGTTCCCCTCAGAAATCTTTCACAGCTTGGTATCACAGGAAAGAGAAGCCATCTATCAATGAACTCGAGGAATATTTCAAACTTCCTGCTGAAGATTTCAATGTATGCAATCCAATTCACTGGTGGATGAGTTGACAAGCTCAGTTCCCAAACTTGTTTTGCCTTGCTCGTGACATATTATGTATTCCCGGTGAGTTATTCCAGTGCATTCGTGAAAATTTAACATCTCAATGGTCATCTTCACATCTAGGTTCTGCTGTTGCCATTGAGCAGATATTTTCAGGTGGTTGGGACACCATTTCTCTCTGCCATGCAAGCCTTAATGCTGATACAATCCAGATTTTAATGCTTGTTAAGAAGCAGTTACACCTGGCTCACACAAAGGCTAATGCAGCCCTACTTCATTGATACTTAGATACTCATTTGGAGTCAGTCCTAAATGTATGTTTTGTTGTATGCCATCTACCGTACATGACCGTACAATGGCCATAGCCATACCCATCCTGTAGCCATTGGAGTCCTATTTACCAATGAGTATGGATGGTGGGTGGTTGAGCCATGCCCGTTGATAGGACCCAGGAGATGTCTAGGGATGTAAACGCACCATTTTTGTGGTTTCACAACCTTCGCAGTATACTTGCAGATGCTCAAATATCATTGCAGATACTTGCAGATCATCGCAGGTCATCGCAGATCATTGCACACCATTGCACATACTTGCAGATTATTGCAGAATACTTTCAGATCATCGCAGATGCTTGCAGTCATCACCAACATTTGCATTATCATTCGCAGTTGCCAGCTGTTCTTGCAATCATTAAACATGACTCCAACAAAGGTCACTCAGGTGACTGTATTACTCATCACCTTTATTTTTATCTTGTCTCCTTTATTTGGCTCTTATCTCCTATGTTTCATTACCAAAATACTGGACCCATGTGACTCTGCTTTAACCCGCATTTTACATGTCTGTTTCACCTTTCCGCACTTAGCTATTTGCTAGTTACTATATTATTAGCAGTAGCAAGTTGTTAAGTTTAAAACAAAGGAGTCACGTCGGAGTTACTCCGGAACGGACGGAATGGAACTGGAACAGTAAGCAGAAAGGATGTTGGCCTCAGCGTATGTGCTGTGCCGCCCAGCTCCTACAATGTCCTGATTTCGGAACGGAAGAAGAAGTAATAAGACAGAATACCTCAGTGACTTAGAGGACGAACAAGAGGAGGAAACCAAGTTGATATTTGAACTGAGGGAAAACATACAAGTTTCGAGTACTTAAATAAATAAAGGAATAGCAACCGAAATATAAAAGATAAATATAAGTGCTGCGTTCTGCTCCCGGAAAGGTCCTGCATTCTTGGGTGAATAATCCATGGCAGGTATGATGACTGATGGTGGGAAGGATGATGACAAAGAATAGTGGTAGTGGTGAAGAAGTGGTAATGGGTTTGGAGTATAGACGGAGAAACCGGAATGACACGGAGAAGTCTTGGAGTTGAACATAGGAAGAGTAGTTCGGGATATAAGGGAAGGCACTGTACGGAGTACGGACTACCGGAGACAGCTCCGACGGAGCTGGACCGGAGTAATGTAAGACGGAATGTAACAGTACCTCCCTGTCAAGGCCGAGACCCTCAAGGCCACATGATGGTCCGTGCGAGGTTTCCGTGGTATAAAGACTGTCGGAGACTGGGGATGATTCTTCACTGTGGTTATCTCTCACAAAACCCCATCCTCTAAAACAAAACATCATGAACACCAATAACAACGCCGGCCCCTCCCGCCCTCCTGCTTCCCAATGAGCACAATAGTAGCTACCATACGATATCATATTTCTAGGGCAATTGCCACGGACCTGTTTTGTTATTTGCCTAGGGTTTATGAAAGGCCAATCTTTCATTATTTCATTCATTTCATTACTTTCATAACCCCCTGCTCTTTCATTTCATTCATTTCATTACTTTCATAACCCTCTGCTCTTTTATTTCTTTCATAACCTCCTCTATTTCATTTCTTTCATAATCCTCTCCTTTTCATTTCTTTCATAACCCTCCACTCTCATTATTTCAGAGGTCTTTACAGTGCCCCACGGTTTCCGCTCGGATTCCAAATGGAATCCACTCGGATTCCATGCATTCCGAGGAGGCTCCTCGGACTCCGAGCAGCATATTTTCTGGCAGGTAACCCACCCAAATTTGTGACTTTGCTCGGAATATATTCCACTCGGAATCCACTCAGACTCCGAGTGGATTCCGAGTAAATTACTTGGAATCCACTCAGACTCCGAGTCCAAATTGAGAATTCCACCTCAATTCCACTTGGAATCCACTTGGAATCCGAATGGACTCCACTTGGACTCCACTTGGATTCCACTCAGAATCCGAATGGAATCCGAATGGACTCCACTTGGATTCCACTCAGAATCCAAGTGGAGTCCATTCGGAATTGAGTTCACACCACTGCCCGTACTCACTCCCTTTATCTCTTCTCCTTACCCAACGCTGCGTCCTGTTACCCAACACTGTCCAACACTGCGTCTGTCCCGTTTCCCAAACCTGCGAAATCCTGTATCAAGGGTGTACACTTATATAAATGATTCAAAATTCGGGATGTTTAACGGCCATACCGAGTTCAGGGCTATTTCACGGTCCGAAATAACAACTTCACTATTTATTATGATTAAGGGTTACCTTAGGTTGAAAAAAAATTAACCATTTATTATGACAAAGACTCACCTTAGG
>MU130662.1:191767-210152 GCA_015039465.1 Phlegmacium glaucopus
TCATAAATAATAATTATAAATTTCCATATTATATTTATGTATTCAATCAACATTAAGTATGTATATATCCAATTGTATATAATTTCCACCGTTACGGAACGACGGTAAACTCAAAACTTAAAACAAGTCCGACGCTCCAAACTACTAACGTCCGACGCTCCAAACCAGTACACTGGTGTACACTGTGTAGTCTTAGGACCTCCTTAGGTCCTCCTTAGGTCCTTAAGGACTGTTTACTCTAATAAGGACCACCTAAAGATCATTTAAGACCCACCTAAGGATCATAAGGACCACTAAGGACCACCTAAGGACCAACCACTGTCAACACCAACATTTCTTTCACGACAACTCTACACAGTGTGGAGTGTCGAACTTGTTTCAAGTTGTAAGTTTACCGTCATTCCGTAACGGTGGAAATTATCTACAATTGGATATATACATACCTAGTGTTAATTGAATACATAACGATAAAATGGAAATTTATTATAAATTACCATCATGTCCTTATGATCCTTAGGTGGTTCTTAAATGATCCTTAGGTGGTCCTTATTAGAGTAAATAGTCCCTAAGGACCTAAGGACGTCCTTCTATACCCCCTCACATTTCAAGTCCTAATTTGTTACAGTATTCATTAATATTTACTATTATCGATGGGGAGTGATTCCCCATCTCAACAATCATAAATTTAATTTCTTTAATTATACACATACTGTTTTTTTTGATTCTTTTAAACTAACTTTACTACCACATCTTTATTATCAGTACCCTTAAGTGGACCTTAAGTAGACCTTAGGTGGTCCTTAATTGGTCCTTAATTGGTCCTTAGGGTCCTTAAATGATCCTTAGGTGGTCCTTAGGAGGTCCTTATAAGAGTAATTGGTCCTTAAGGACCTAAGGAGGTCCTAAGGAGGTCCTAAGGCCCGTCAGGCCCGCCTAAGGACCTCCTTCTGCACCCCCTCACATTTCAAGTCGACTAAAGGTGGTCTCAATAGGCCGATTTGGGCCTGGAGAAGGCGAGAGAACTAAGGAAAAGGCAGAGAAAGGAACGAAAAAGGCAAGGAAAGGTACAGGAAGGACAAGATAAGGAAAGGCAATAGAATGAAAAGACAAAGTGTTCTGTTTCAAGTTCTTTGTTAAAAAATATATTTTGTTTTGTTTTTTTTTTTCTTTATTGTTTTTTTGTTGATATATGTCACATAAGATAAAGATGAGAAAACAAAAAAGATGAAGAAGATAGGAGAGAAGGAGGCGAGGAAGGTGGGAGAGGCAGAGGCAAAGGTTGGGAGGAAGGTGGAGGCTGAGCAGGGGCAGTAGGCTGAGGAGAAAAAGGCAGAGGAGAACCTAGAGGCAGAGGTGGGGGAAGAGACGAAAACAACGCAGGGAGGCAGAAGGGAGGAGAAGAGAGGAGAGAAGAAGGGCAGATAGGAAGAGATAGAGGGAGAAGAGGGAAAGATAGAGGGAGGAGTAGGCATGAAGGTAGCGCATAAACTATGGGAGGACGCAGAGGTGGTAAAAGGAGTTGTCAGGGGGTTAGTAGAGGTTGGGGAGATAGTTGTTTAGGTAGGGTAGGTGGAGACCGCGACAGAGGAAGAAAAAGGGGAATAGGTGGGAAGGCGAGGCAAGGAGGCAGGCGAGGAAGTAGAAGGCAAAGGGTGGCTGGTTTGATGTGCGCTAGAAGGCGACCATCGTCGCGGTCGTGGGACCGGGCGACGAGAAAAAGCATCGTGTGGAGCACACGTAGATACGTGGCCGATGTGCGGCCCAAGAAAAAACAAAACCAAACCATTTGGAGGATACAAAAAAGGCAATCAGAACAAGGCAAGGATAAAAAATTGGTGAATGAAAAAGTAAGCAAAAAGAAAAGAAGCCCCGTGAGCCGGGGCCGAGGTAACGCAAAGGAAGGAGAAGAAGAAGAAGTAGCAGCAGCAGCAGTTGGCGCTAGCGAAGGTGAAAGGAGAAGGAGACGAGGAGGACGACGGAGGCAACGTTGAGGAGAAAGAGAAGCAAAGTTGAGGAGAGAGAAAGAGAGAAGGCGGAGAAGGGAGGCAAAGAGACGGAGATGGGAGACAGAGAGACGAAGGTGGGAGGCAGAGAGGAGGAGGAGGAGATCGGAGGCGCGAAGGAGTTAGAGGCGAAGAAGGGCGGAGAGGAGGAGGAGGGCGAGAAAGGCGGCTGCGAGAGCACGAAGGAGTTCGGAACGAGTACCTCACCATCGATGGTAGTAATAGTATAAAGGTCCCGTTAACGGTGCCTGGACAACACAATAAACGGGTCCCAAATACTTTCCGGTTAGAAAGTAATAAAGTAAGGAAAGTAATGAAAGTATTGGGACGGATAAAGTATAGAAAGTATTGTAACGAAAGTATTGGAGAGGAATTGAGTATTGGAAGGAACTTTATTGACTATAAGGGATTGTGATTGTTCTGGGATTGTTCTGGGATTGGTCTGGGATTGGACTTGGGATATTTAATGGTAGTACCAGGAATTCCAAGGATTCCTGGTGGATTCCTGGTGGATTACTTCCTAGGAATTCCCGGATTCCTGGTGGATTCCTGGTACTCAAGGAAATTTATACCTGGATTAGGAAGAGCAAGGAATTGTCAATTTCAGGGGAAATCAGAGGAAATTGGCTGGTAGCAACTTCCTCCTGGAATCCTGGTATTCCTACCAGGAATGGCAGGAATCCTCCAGGAATCCTCCAGGAAGACGTGGGGGAGTGTAAAGACCTCGAAATCAGCAACAAGTTCGGACGCGTGTCCTAATTCATTAGCTGGTAACCAGGAAGTTTCTTCGTCGGTACCTTCATAGCCAGACCACTTGACTAGGTACAGAAGTTTGCATACACGACGTCTATTATCCAATTTAGAGTCCAAAATCTCGGAGACCTCGAATTCCTGCTCTCCGTCAATGACGACCGGAGGAGGCGGAGGTTGAGTACGGTCCGGAATAGTGTTCGGAACGGAGAGTTCTAGCATGGAAACATGGAAGATGGGATGAACGGCACGCATGTTCTCGGGAAGATGAAGGGTCCAGGACAAAGGACCTGCCTGAGCAATAATCTCATACGGACCAAGATACTTCTCGGAGAGTTTCTTTGAAGGTCTGGTCGTACGGAAGAATTGTGCTTTGACAAAGGCTTGGTCTCCAACCTTGACGTCCGGAGGAGGAATCCGACGCTTGTCCGCGGAATGTTGGTATTGTTCCTGGGAAGTAAGGATAGCTTTTTGGAGCTCCTCGTGGAGTTCGTTAAGGTCCGTAACGTACTTGTGAGCACGGGAGGAGACAAGGTCGTACTCCGGATGAATAGTGATAGCCAGATCATAGCCTTTGTTGGCAAAGAACGGAGATACACCGGTAGTGGCACTCGGAGTATTGTTGTAGGAGAATTCCGCTAATGGGAGAAGTGAACTCCAGTTGTCTTGCTGATAATTGCAGTAGATGCGGATGTATTGTTCCAAGGTCTGGTTGACGTGTTCTGTTTGTCCATCACCTTCTGGGTGGTATCCGGAGGTGAAGTGCAACTTCATGTTGAGGGCTTTTCCGAGGGATCTGAAGAAGTGAGATACAAACTCGGAACCGCGATTGGAGGTTACATGGGACGGAACACCGTGCTTGGAAAACACGTAAATGACAAATAATTCAGCAAGTTGAGTAAGCGCGTCTGGTTTTGTTCCGAGACGGCCTGGGCAAAATCTGATAACCATGTTGAAAGCGGAAAGGTACTCCGACCACTGGGCTTGACGCCGGGATAAGATTTTGGTGGTTGAGAAATACTCTAGATTCTTATGGTCAGTAACCACATCAATCGGGAAACTAGCACCTTCAAGGTAGTGACGCCAAGCTTTAAAAGCTTCAAAAATGGCGAGCAACTCCTTATCGTGAACGTCGTAATTCAATTCCGCACCGGAAAAGGTACGAGAACGATACACGACGGGATGGATTTCTCCATCGGAATCACGGATGGAAAGGATAGCTGCTAAAGCATAGTCGGAAGCGTCAGTTTCCACAATGATAGGACAGTTTGGCTTCCAGTGTGTTAACACCAGAGCGGAAATAAAAGCCTCCTTGAGAGTCTTAAAAGCAAGGCGACAACTGTCATCAAAGACCCACGGAATATTTTTCCGGGTGAGATGAGTCAACGGAACCACAATATCGGAATAGTTGTGGATGAAACGTCTGTAAAAATTAGCAAAACCAAGGAAGGATTGGACATCTTTGACTTTCCGAGGTTCCGGCCAGTCTTGAATGACTTGGACTTTCGCCGGATCCATAGAAAGGCCATCAGGACCGATCATGTGACCCAGGTACTCGACGGAATCGGAGTGGAAAACACATTTCTTACCATTAGCGAAGAGATTATTATCTCGGAGCCGTCGGAGGACTTCGGAGACATGTTTGATGTGATCTTTTTCGTTGATGGAGAAAATGAGGATGTCGTCCAGATAGATGATTACGAACACATCTAAAAGGTCAGCAAAAATGGTGTTAAGGAATCTTTGAAAACCGCCAGGGGCGTTGGTAAGTCCGAACGGCATGACAAGCCACTCGAAGGAGCCATAGCAGGTACGGAAAGCAGTCTTCCATTTGTCTCCGGCGGCAATGCAGACGAGATGGTAGGCATGCTTTAAGTCAATTTTAGTAAAGATCCCGGATTTGCGGGGAGCATCAAGTAAATCGGAAACAAGAGGTAAAGGATACTTGTCTTTCCGAGTGATGGCATTGAGTTTTCGGAAATCAACGCAAAGCCGCAAAGACCCGTCCTTCTTCTTGATAAACAGGACAGGTGCTCCGAAAGGAGACTTTGATGGACGGATGAAACCCATGTTTAGGTGCTCGTCAATGAACTCTCGGAGCGTACCCAACTCGGATTCGGAAAGCGGATAAATCGGACCCAAAGGGGGCTTTGCGGACTCATCAATTTCGATTTTTAAGTCATACTCTCGATGAGCCGCTAGGGTGTTGGCTTTACCCTTTGAAAGGACGTCCAAGAATTCGTGGTATATTTCCGGAACACCCTCCAAGTTGGAATTGGAAGATGTGGAGGAGGCTGCCGCAGAACAGCTAGCAGTCTCGACTGGATCATGAACGGAAATGGAAAAGCATTGGGCTCCTTCTGAACGAATGGACCTCATGAAAGCTGCAGCAGACACTAAGGCAATTTTAGGAGCGGTCAGTGGTTTCGGAACAAATGGAATATCATGAAGAGGTTCCGGAATAGAAGGTATTTCAACCTTTGTCTTTGTGGAAATTGTATTGGACATGGTAATGTCAGATACCGGAACAGGTGCCTTGGCAGAAACGGAAACGGGAACTGGAAGGATAACTATACAGTCTCGGAAATTTACACTGCTATCGACCCAGTCAATCAACGGATTATGTTGGGTGAGCCAGTCAAGCCCGAGTACAGCAGGAAAATCAGAATCCAGCTTGGTTAATAAAAACCGGATTTTGTGGACGGTACCACAAGAGAAACGAACGGAAACAACGGTAGCATGTGTGATCATGCCCGGAGAAGAACCATCAATAAGACGGAGAATCATAGGAGTAATCGGAAAAATAGGAAAATCATTGGACTTCGTGAAATGCTCGTCCATGAAACAGTGAGTGGAACCACTGTCAATGAAAGCGGAAAAATCGATATTCGGAAATTGAAGAGAAAGAAGAGAAACAAAAACTGCTCGGGTATCTGGAGAGATTATTGCATTGAGAACTGCAACAAGGTCAGCACAGGGGCTCTCGCAATTCACCGTCTGTGCTGAGTCCAGTGAATTGCTTAGTCTTTTTTCTTCTCTGAACCGGAGTCCTTTGGCTTAGCCGGAACGGACTCGGAAGCGGAATCAGAAACGGTAGAGGCTCGGCCTTTAGCGGAGCTTGCCTTGGCAAGGTTACAGTCAGGAACACGATGTCCCGGCTTGCCACAGAAAAGACAAAGTTTATTATCCATCCAGCGTTGCCTTTCTTGCTGGGTAAGTCTACCCCACGAGTCCAGCTTGCCTTCTAGATTAGGTTTAGGAGGAGTGGAAGTGGAAGCCTTACCGGAGTCTATGGGCTTAGCGGACTTTTGATCCGAAGGCCGAGACTGTTTACCAGAACTGGAAGAGGGATTGGAGGAAGAGGGTACGGAGGAGGATGAAGAAGGGGTAGGACCCTTCGGAGGGTTTTGGCGTTGCTGCGGAGCGGGTTCCCGAGAATGTTCTTGCATACGTTCCCAGTAGCGAGCATCGGCATTTTGAGCTTTTTGACACATCGCGGTTAAAGACCAAGGCTTGCCATCACCTTTGCTGATTTCATCCTTGATTCGGGAAGGTAAACCTTCGTAAAACCTATACCTCAGAGCAGGCTCGCCCCAAGTACAGCGGACTGCCAAGGAGTTGAACCGGACTAAGTAATCGGAGATACATTGGCCGTCCTTCATTCGCAGATTGGTGAGTTCATGTTCTATGTCGGCGGATTCGTCGTAAGGACTGAAGTTAGACTGAAGTTCGCTGACGAAGAGATCCCAATCTTCAAGCCAAGACGGAGGCTCGTCGGTGAGACCGGAAATTCCAGGTTCGAACCATTCCTGAGCAACGTCCCGGAGATAGGACAAAGCAAAGGTTACTCGCTTGGAGTCATCTCAGAATGTGTCGGAAGAGCTCCGGAAATAGAGCTTGCACTGGAAAAGAAAAGCTTTTAGTTTCTTAGGATCCTTACCCGTGAAGGGTTCGGGCTCTCTAAGTCTGCCAGCCGAATCGGACTTGGCTGAAGATTTCCCAAGGGAATTTAAAGCGGAAACGAGTTGATTGATATGAATAGTTGGAGACTCAACTTCGTCTGTAGTACTCCGAGGTTCATCAATATGACTAGCCTCTTTGACTACATCGGGAATGGGAGTGTTTTCGTGGGACATAATTTCTTGTATCGGTAATTGTGTTTTGGAAGTTTTAGAACGAGTTTGCATAGGAGTGGGTGAGAAGTTCGAATATACTGTTAAGTTTAAAACAAAGAAGTCACGTCGGAGTTACTCCGGAACGGAACCAGAACAGTAAGCGGAAAGGATGTTGGCCTCAGCGTATGTGCTGTGCCGCCCAGCTCCTACAATGTCCTGATTTCGGAACGGAAGAAGAAGTAATAAGACAGAATACCTAGTAAGGCCAAAGAGGTAGATATGAGGTTTGGGTAATGGTGAAGAAGTGGTGATGGTGATAAGAAACAGTAGTAGGAAGGGTGGTAGTCAGTAGTATGGGCGGTACCTAATAAGTGGGTTCTTACGTCCTGGAAAGGCCCTCGTCTTGCGTCGTGAATATAAATAGAAGATATAAAGCCAACGATAAGGAAATAAATAAATTCATGAGTTTTGAACATACAAAAGGGAGTCAAGTTTATAGTTGAACCAAAGGAGGAGAACAAGTAGGAGATTCAGTGACAAAAAAAAAAAAAAAAAAAAAAAAAGTCATCTCCGCTGCTGGCTTATCGGTCTCTGAATAGATACGTTATTTTGTCGTTTATCAGCCACATTCTCCGCTGCATCTCGCTGCAGCGACGGTTTTTACGCTTTTTGCTTCCGTCCCTTGGTCGTACGAGTAGTTGCATACTGTGTCCAGATCGGTGAGAGGAATGTAAGGCAGAATGCAATGAGGTCAGGTCGAGGCAGCCTCGACAGAGGCCATCGGGCATGAGGCATGTCACGGAAGGGAATAAGGGGCTTGATGAGAAGGATACAAGTTGAGGCTCTAAAGAGACACAGTAAGGCCAAGGAGGCAGATATGAGGTTTGGGTAATTCCCAGAAGCTTCCTAAATGCCTTGGCTATATTTCGCTCGTACGATCGCCCCCTCCTCCGGCAGTACCCGGACGACATTAGGCGTCCTGCCTCCCTTTCGCTCCCTTTCACCAGCGGTCACGTGTATAGTCATGCTTTTTCCATATTTGGTAATGCTCACTCGTCTAAGAGTCGTAGGCATGTCCACTGCCCAGACCGACGTCCCCTTACGCTACACCGAATCGTTTGGTGTCAAATCGTCGTAGCTACCCTACCAGTCGCTCCTATCCAGCGACAATCACCAGATCGGGAAGTTCCTTAACACCATTGGGCATTTTGGGTCGCTGATCATTTATATTCTTTTATCTCTCTTCGGTTACCTCAAACGCGTTGTTTTCTTTATTTTTGATACGTTTGCCATCGCTCCTTGATCGCCTCCCTATACCACATGTCTCCTGCCGGTCCTCGGAGCGATGACCGGTCCTCTTTCATTTATCGCCCGCTATCCCTGATGTTTTGTCTCCCCATTTTGCCTAGTCCCTCTTGGACTCCTGTTTCATCGTTTTGATTTGTTTTATAGATACACATGTGCAACTTAGCCATGTGATCTCCTCTACCTACTATAAAAACCTCCTGTAATTTAGTTACAAGGAACAATAAAAAAGTATTCACCTCTCTCCCCAGAGTATAGAATTAAGTCTTGTCATCGTCTCTCTCGTCGTTCGCCTTCGTTTCATTGCGTTTTACTGCGAGTCGCCCATACAGCGACTATACTTCGTCACTGCGTCGCCCCTTCGTCATTGCGTCGCCCCTTCGTCACTGCGTCTCCCCTTCGTCACTGCGTCGTCCCTTCGTCACTGCGTCGCCCCTTCGTCACTGCATCTCCCCTTCGTCACTGCATCTCCCCTTCGTCACTGCATCTCCCCTTCGTCACTGCGTCGCCACTTCGTTCCTTCGTCGCCCTTTCGTCATTCCATTGCTCCTCGTTTCGCTCGTCTCATATCTCGTCGCCCTACCTTAGTTGGAACCTTTCTGCATATACTTGACTCAGTGTTTAGGCCACCGAAGCCCCGAGCCGCATCACACCTCAGTTAGTACAGCACCTAGCGTACTGACAGTGTATCAACGGAATGTAACACAAGTAAGGTAAAGCAAGAGAGGAGAACAGATGAAATTACCACATTTTTGATCCCACCTTTGGAATGTTGTACTAAGCTACTTTTGCACTCCTTAAAAATCATCCTGCACACTTCACTTTTTCTGCGCATTATCTCGCACTTTAAAGCAAACCTTCACACCTCATAAAACCTCACTTTCACCTATTGAAGAGAACTACATCAACCCCACAATCTATGTAACTACTTGCGGTCTGTCCCCACCACAGGTACATCACCGTCTTATGACCGTAAATTGTACGGCCGTACCTGTCAGACGGTATGGTGTGCAGCCCTCTTGGAAATTGCCAGAGGGTTTGATATGCAATGTTTGGTTGCCAGCAGGGCTGATGCCTGTGGTAATAGTGGGGAGGTACACTGCCCCTTTGGGTAGTGTGATATTTGCACTTGTTTGCTCCCTGCCAAATCTTTTTTGATAAATGGAAATCAACTTTTTGGGCTCATATCACATTGATTAAATAATATTGAAAGCCAAATTGGGTCAAAACTTTATTCTTCAGGGGGTTTCATTTTTGGAATGTTGGCTGCAGGCCCAAATTATTATATTGATAAGTGGAGATTAGGGAGAAATAAAAAAAATCAAACCCATATCCCCCTGTGGCAATGGAAAATAAAAACTTTGATACACTCAACAGGGGTCAAATGTGAGGTAGCAAGGAGAAAAGTTGTTTTAGTTGTTGAGTCACGAAAACCCAATTTACTGATACATAATACATGTCTGAGATGGTTGTGCTGCTACCACAAAAACAGCCTGATTGACATGTCTGCTCCCAAATTATCTACTAGAACATAAACTACCTAGTATTAATTTTATATCTATTTATTTCCTCCAAAACTTCACTTGTGAATAGTGATTAACAGGGGTAACCCTCGGGTATCTCAATGCTGACCCGTACCCGTACCCCTGAGACCCTACCCATTAAACCCGCGAGTTTTCCCGTCAAAACAAGCCCAAAAACACCCAAAACAACCCAGAAATGAGCAAGATATGTGCTAAATGATATTTTATATCATTTTGGCTATATCTCCACCAATTCTCATCTGTTTTAGATGTTCTAGGGCTCGTTTTGTAGGTGGCGGGTACAGGGATCTGTACCCATCTGTACCCGGCCTGCTTACCCGCAGGAATTCAAAAAACCCGTGGTGATCACTATTTGTAAAGCCATTGAATGAAGGTTGGACCAATTTTCCACTCTTGAAGTGGCTGTGCAATGACTATGCTGCTGCTTCTATTTGCAGATGGTGTGCCTCCCCAGTAATAATGATCAATGTTGCATTGGGATAGGTCACAAGGATAGAGTGGAGGGTTGGGAAGAACAGAAATTCCTGCTCAATTTTTTCTGTTTGAAAATCAGTGCATAGTATAAAAATTACAGCATAGCACATACCCCACAGATTCCTGGCCTCAGGTGTTGTCTGTTTGTTTGGGCCATCCATCACCTGGAATGTAGAAGTCAAGGTACTGATCAGCATCTTGGGACTGACTTTCAACATCTAATCCTCCACTCATAATGCAAAGTCATTTTGCATGTCTAGTGTACTGTTTATGCAACCCAAGAGTATATTAGAAAGGACTCAGTTTAAAAGACTACATAACACATACTTGTTTATCCTTCCTCACACCCTCTCTGCAACAACAGTTGCATGTTTGTCCAATGTTTGTCAGGGGATACCCAGTTTCTTGTGAGACCAGCCAAACACAATGATCCCAAAACTTAAACCAAAACCCAAACCAAAACCCAAATTTAGAAAACCTGAATTTAGAGAGTTTAACTTCCTTTCTATTTTCACTTTTCTCCATTTTTCAAAATTCCTGCCAATTGCATGAATTGAACACAAATCAGCACCTGAACCTGAACCTACCACCTTTTATTCATCTCAATATTGTATCATCTTTTATTTCATTTTCCTTCACAATCCTGTTTTTACTCCTTTTCCTTTATTTTGTTTTTTTGGCTGAACTGACACCCAAATTGGCACCTGAACCTGAACATATTTACCTTCATTTATTTTTAATATTGTGCCACTTTTTATTTTATTATTTTTCACAACTCTGTTATCCCCATATTAGCATTTAAATACACCTTCACCTTAGCTGGGATCTTATCCTTTCCTCTTTGGATCCCCTGCTAGGTGAGCTGTCTGTGATTAGTAATCTGTAATATAATTAACTTTGGATCCCCTGCTAGTCTGACTAAGTCAGTGCTGCAGTTGCCCTAACAATGTTGTTCCACAATTGTACTTACCTCATCCCCATCCATTTCTCCAAAAAGAACTCTGAAGTTCTCATGTTTTCTCATCTCAGCAACAAGTTTCCAAGTTAGTTTGTCATTGTTCACAGTCCATGGAAACAGGAGTATACTATTAGCAAGGTCTTTACACTCCCCCACATTGTCTGGCCAGACTCTGCCAGACTTCCACCAGACTCCAGCAAAGTCTGATGACTCTGTTCGTCTGTGGTAGGTTCATATTTCCATTTCTCTGGTGGGTATGGTACTGTGGGTGCTTCTAGGGCTGGCGCCACTTGAACTGGGAAGAATAGCTTATATAGCATTTTCCCTTTGTCTTGGTTGGAGTATGCTTCCTGAGTAACCTCCTTGGTTATTGGATCCCTAATTTGCAGGGTGGGTACTCTGCACCTTCCACTGTCATTTGCTGGTCCTGACACCATTCTATTTGCTGTCCAGATCCCCTCCTTGTCTAATGATTCCAACCATTCTGCCCAATGCTCCACCTTTGTATCTCTGATCGCCTGTGAGTAGTTGTTTCTTGCTTGTCTGTATGATTCATGTACTGGGTCCTCGTCTATCACTCTTCTCCCATATGACTTTCTTGCCCACTTTTCCTTCTCCTTTTTCAACCCCACTAACTCCTTTGTCCACCACCTTTTTGAGTATGGGCTTAGTTTGGTCATTGGGACATGCTCCTGAATTGCCTCTTTGATTATTGTATCCAGTTGCACAAGCTTCTCCTGCATATCTTCGATTGAAGTTAATTCCTCTGGCTCTCCTGCTATGCCCAACCCTCTTTCCAATGTTGTCCAAAACTCCTCCCAATCTGTCATTTTATAGTCGTATTTGTTGACATGGTATGATCATTTTGGTTCAATTTCCAAGTGACTTATTATTGGCATATGATCCGTTTTTTGTGGTCGTAGATGCAGTTTGGTGTTACAGAATATGAACACTTTGCTCAGTGCTTCTGAACTGAAAATGTGATCTACTTGTGTGTAATTATTTGTTGTGCATGCTTCTAGTGTCGGTATGTCTTTAGGAAGCATCATTCTCATGTCGTATCTGTTGATCAACTCAAGCAAAGGTTGCGTAGCTTCTAGTGCTGCTCTTGTGAAAAGGTGCGCATTCCTTTCTTCATCCCATATTGGGTGATGTCGGTTGAAATCTCCCAACTATAGGTAATGCTCTATCCCCTCTTCCTCTCATCTCCCCCTATTCCTCCATCTCTCTCTAATAAATTCCTTCACCACATCTAGACTCCTGTTATGTTCAGTCATTATACACATTGATTATGCATATGCTCCTGAATTCCCCGTGCAACTGCACCCTGGTTACATCTGTTGAATCCAATGGTATGTTGGTCCAGTTATTTGTGGACATTTTGTGATTGATTAATATAATGGATCTGGTTTTGCTGGGGTTTTCTAGATGTTTTTTAGGATATATCACTATCCAATGTGGATTAGCTCGTGTTCTTCCCAGGAAGTCAATGTGTGGTTCTTGTAACACCACCACATTGTAATTATTGTCTTTCAATGATTGAAGAAGATCAATTTGCCCTTCCAATGACTGGTTGATATTCTGCTGCCAAATTTTAAGCTTCTGGGGTTATGTGCTTCTGTCGTATCAGACATATGAAAGTATGCTGGCATGTCTTTCCATTATGATTTCTTGGTCAAATTCTTCCAGTTGTTCTGCCCATGACCTTGTGTCTTTTTTAGCCCATGCTTCCATTAGTGTCATCTGCATTGTTGGTCCTTTGTTTTTTAGTGCATCCTGTCTAAAGTTCCTTTTCCCCCCCTCTTGTTGAACCCTTCCTGTTAATCCTCTATCGATTTCATTTGCTTTATCCTTCCCCTGTGTTTCTTGTTCCATGTTTTCCTCTGCTTCTATAATCTTTTGCATCCCTGCCTGGTGCTTCTCTGCCCTCCTCCCTCTCCTTGTTGTCCACCTGCTAAATGTCCTCTTCCCTCCCTATAGTGCTCCTTGTTGTGACCCCTCTCCTGCTCCTCCTCTACCGCCTATCTCTTCCTCCTTATTTGCATATGTTTCCCAGGTGTCTGGGTCTGTTGTGCAGAAATACTTGTATGTGTTTTCTTGGTGCATCTTATTCATCCTCTCCACCCTTTCTAAAAACACCAGACATCTTCTATCTGCTGCTCTGTGCCCTTTGGAGTGCCCATTATTTTTTGCCTGACAGTTTGAACATTCTTGGTTTTGATGCATTCACTTGTTCTGTGTTGTTTTCCACAATGCCCACACACATTGTAAGTTGATGTACACTTTGCTGCTTTGTGTTCCCTGAAACATTGACACTTTAGGCATCTTCACAGCTCCTGTGTCTGTTTTCTTCCCCATACCTTCTTCCCTTCTATGAATAGCCTGTATCTTATGGCCTGATTGGCGTCTTCTCAATTTGTGAATCCTATTATTGCTATTGCTGTTCTTTGTCCTGGTGTTCATAAGTGAGTTGGTTTGATCCATCTGGCTTCTTGGATAACCATGTTTTGTAGCCTGCTTGCAATTTTGATTGATGTCCATGCCTCCTTTTGTTCGACGTTGAACGAAGTTGGTACCCAGTCTATTACCACTTCATATGTCTGGGCCTTGTGGTCCATTGTCGATCCCATCTTTCCTATAAACTGCCTCATCACCTCCTTTCCTCTAATCCATTCCACGGCCTTAACTGAATTCATCTCGTATACCAACTCCCCTGCTCCATTTGCTTTGTTGACCCCTATGAACCTCACCCCCTCTGGTTTCTCTATATCACATTTGTCCATTAACTCAATGGCAATGTTCACTTTCTCCACTAATTCTTTTTCCAACATTGTGTATATGTCCTCCCCCGCCATTCCATCCGCTTTGGCTAACCTTATCTTCCTCTTTTGTAATTCTGCCTTCACTACCACATTTGCATGCAATGTTGGAATCGCCCTCCTTGCTCTGCTAGTATATGTGTCCTCCCTTTCATCACTACTCCTCTTGATTGTTCCACTTTTTTCTGCTCTCATTTCTGACTTTACTGTTGCTGATGCTATAATTGTGTCAGCTGCTTCTTTAAGTTCCATTGCAATATTGTGACATTCATCTTGAAATTCATCCATTGTGCTGCCTGTTGTTATCGCTACTGTCGTCATTTGTTCCACCACTTCTTCCAGTTCCTTCTTGACATGTTTTGTTGCCAGTTGAATTGATTCTCCTATTAAGTCTGATATTACATCTGGTGTGCTTCTTTGGTGTGTATCAGATATTAGGAATGATAATGCTCTGAAGGTGTCTGAGTTGAATTTGGGTGATTTGGTCTGTTGCAATAAATGCATAGTGATTACGCTCAGTGTTTCTATTGTCAATGCTGCATTATCTTGGTCAAGTTCCCCATTTGCTAAGAAGTTTCTAGCTGTGGTAACATCTGTGATTTCCATGGTGGACGGTTTAGCATGCTCTTCACATGTTTTGTGTATTACATTGCTTGATGCTCTGGTGACTCAAATGTGTGGCCCTAATGCTGGTTCCGGCATTGTTTCTCTGTGCTGGATTGAGGTATACTGTGTTTTATATGGCTGTATATTGTGTGACTACTCTACTTTGATACTACCCAAAGACCTAGATACCAATTCTTCCAGCTTAGGTGAGTGTGGGAACAAAAAGGTGAGGTGGTGGTTGTAGATCAAGGAGCTCCTGTGACATGATTTGCTATCCAAGTATATACCTACTCCTATATCTAGCACTTATACCTGTACTTGGACCTCCTTATCACACAAATATATGATTTTTCACAAATATTTGCATGCTTAATGAATGCTTAATAATACAAGCTGCCATGATTGAGTAAGGTACCCTCCATCTTTTCCTGCTTTCCACTAGGGATGCCAAAGTTCAGTTTGGTTTGGTTCAGTGGCACCCATTTTGTCAGAACCAGAACCAGAACCAGAACTGAACCAACAAAACTGGTTCTACTAGTTTAGTTCTGGTTCAGAACAGTTCAGAAAGATAAGAACCATTTAAAAATAGACTTTTGTTAGGATATCACCAATTAGACAAGAAATTTTCATTTTAAATTTTATTTTCTACATCAGCAAACTCAGGGATTTCCCATAGTGTGTCATAGTCATGTCACACTAAATTATAGTATCCTATAGTCATGTCACTGTAACTATAGTGAATTATAGTTTCATAGCATCCATGTGACACACACCAGTGCTGTCTAGCATCATCTAGCCTCATCACTATGGAGGACTGTACACTCCCCCACATACTCCGCCGGAATCCGGTGGACTTTACCAGAGTCCAGTGGACTCCACTGGACTCAAGTTCTGGACTGTTGTAGTGTGACATGGGCCAAATTTGCCAGTCCAGTCCAGTCCGTAAGAGTCCACCAGAGTCTCCAGACTCTGGTGGACTCTTACCAGACTTAATCTGGTGAATTCCACCAGACTTGTCCAGTGGACTCTGCTGGACTCTGCTGGACTCTGCTGGACTCCAGCAACTCTACTGGACTGCAGCAGAGTCCAGCAAAGTCTGCCAGATTCCAGCAGAGTCTGCCAGATTCGAGCAGAGTCTGGCAGAGTCTGGCAGACTCCGGCAGACTCTGCTGGACTCTGATGGACTCTGCTGGAATCTGCTGGAATCTACCGGACTCTCGTCTAAGTCAAACACTGATTATCTAATTAAATATATATATATATTATCATGATGTAAAATTGTGCAACATAGAGGATTGAACCGGCAACCCTGCACAACTCCTAAGCAGCGCTCTAACCAACTACACCATACGACCGTTGTTTTTTCAAGAAAGTAAGTACATTATATAGACTGGCTGGCCCTATTTCCTTATCGGTCATCCCTGGCTGGGTTTCAATATCCAACCCTCTGCCCACTTTCGTTCCAACCACCACCCATGGCACCTCGAACCACACGATCGCACAACCACAACAATACCAACCACGGCCCAATCACCCATGGGTCTAACACCCAACGGACAACACGCAAACATGGGGAATCGGACCCCAATGAACCCCCAAAAGGACGCAAGACCCGCCACGTCGACGACAACGAATCAGGCAAGGTCGACAACGAACGCAGGGCCGGGAAGTCTGCTAGACGAGCCAAGAAGGCTGGCAGGTGCGTCAGCGCCAAGTTTTCTTTTTTTTTTCTTTTCTTTTGTTCTTTTTTTAT
Source organism: Phlegmacium glaucopus (assembly GCA_015039465.1). Taxonomy (NCBI): domain Eukaryota; kingdom Fungi; phylum Basidiomycota; class Agaricomycetes; order Agaricales; family Cortinariaceae; genus Phlegmacium; species Phlegmacium glaucopus. Next base: position 208,095 of record MU130662.1, read on the forward strand.
TAATTGACTAATATACATCTTTTTTGACTACAGGAAAACTTCCGCTGCGAAAAATGCAGAGGTAGCCGCCCTCAGGGCTAGTAACCGCCTACTCCCAAGGTAAGTGGGCAGTCCCATATGCCCTGGCCCTCCCATCTGACGACATACCTAGGACCGAGCGCAAGCTCGAGGACGATGGCACGTCCCTTGCCCCACCTCAACGCACTCGCTCTGCCACTGCAGCCGGCCCCCAGCCATCCTCGGATCCACCTGCCAGCGAATCAAACATAGGGTTGGGCATGAGGACAGCAACGAGTGCGACGACGACAATATGGATAGCAACACGGATAGTAACATGGACAGCAACACGGCTAGCAACACGGATGAAGACGACCACAACGTAGATGACCACGACGACCACGTAGACGACGACGATAACCACATAGGCCACAATAACGGCCACATAGGTGACGACGCAGATGACAATGGCCCCGCAGACAACAACGACAGGGTAGACAACGACGCAGGAGATGTGGCCACCGCCATCACCAACAGCAATGCGGCTGCCCCCACCACTGCCTCCTCTGCCTCGAACAACAACATGGCTGCCCCCTCTGCCTCAAACGACAACACGGCCGCTTCCAGGGCTGCCCCCTCTGCCTTGAACAACGACACGGCCGCTTCCAGGGCTGCCCCCTCTGCCTCGAACGACAATGCAGCAACCTCCGCTACCGCCTCTGCCTCCAACAACAACACAGCTGCCACTCCCACTGCCCCCTCTGCCTCAAACAACAACGTGGCAGCCCCTGCCTTGAATGACGTAGCAATTCCTGCTGCCCATGATGGAATCACTGGTAAGCATGTTACTTAGAATATTTCACGATATTAAAATTATTTTGTAGATGTTCATATGTCTTCGCCTATCCAGCCTCTCATGGGTTCATCACAAACCTCTGGGGGTATCCTTTGTGGCCGTGCACGTGGTAATTTCCTTAATCATGCTGATTTCATGATCACCAACCTTGAACTTGAAGGCCCTGTCAAGGGTGAAGTCTATCTTTACTTGACAGATCAGTATCCTGGTCACATAAACTTTGAATTCTTAAAAGGTGATTCTGAGTTAGTTGTCCTGGTAAATGTGGTAGAAAACATGGTCCCAATCCTGAACATGGTTGCCCGTAAATTTTCTATTATTCAAGGTGGGTATTTTTTTAAAATTTTATTCATTTATATTAAGTCAAACAAAATTTTAGATCAACAGTATCACATATATTATCGCAGATCAACTAAGTGGATTGCTCTTGGCCAGTTTGATCAGGCCTTGGAGGATGATGATGAGTGTGAGTGGCAAATGTCCGACAAACAAACACCTGAACTTCATCTTTTAATCGTAAGTTCAAATTCTGAATTTATATTCCAGGATTTAATATAAATAATATACAGAGTTCATACAATGGTCCTGTTTCTGGGTCGCATTATGTTCCTTCAACTGCTTCTAGGGCTTCCACTGTTCACACTCCTATCTCTATCCCATCTATTCCTCATGACAGCTCTTTATCTCCTCGCCAACTCAAAATCATGACTGCTCTTGATATGGACCAGGGTCTAGTTGGTACCAAGGGCTCTCGTTCTTCCATTGAAACCATCTGGAAGCAATATGTGACTATCACCAAAGCCATCTCTAAGGTTGGTGATGTTGACTGGGTATTTGGCTCCAAAAAACCTGTCGACAGCGAAATCATATCAGTTTATGGTGGAAGATCAACTTTCTATGAACAATCCAAAGTTCTCCAGCACGTCAAACTTTACCCTGACATGGTAGAGTGGCTTGAACAATCCAATTCTGATGCAAATGCAACCACTAACCTTTGGGGGTTTTATAAACCAATGTATACACTCAAGGACCTGTTCTAAATAAAATGTATTAGGACGAGTGACAAATGTTGGTGGTCGTCTGAAGAATACACAAAACCAAAAAAAGACTCCACTTCTCGAACTTCTAAGAAGTTACCAATGGAAGAAGAAGAAGGGGAAGGCTAGTAAGACTCGAAGGAGTAAGAAGGGTCGTTTGGTGAAGAG
>MU130662.1:218523-252750 GCA_015039465.1 Phlegmacium glaucopus
AGTTGGTTTTGGAGGTTAGTAGGGCGAGCTAGGGGTGGTCGGGTGTTACGGGGCTGAGAAGGTTGAGGGAGTGGGGGTGGGGGGTTGCGAAGTGGGTTGGGAGATGGTGGGGAGATGGAGAGCTTGTCAGGGGCCGTTGCCCAGGTCCATGAATCGCCAGTCGGGAAGTACGGCATGGTATTTTCAGGGTACTTGGTGTCGAGAGCGTTGCATTTAGATACAAAGGTCAGGCACTTGCGAGAGTAGCTGGGGTGGGTGGAGTCTGGGCCGCAGGAAAGGCACTTGGCAGGTTGGTTGGGAGGGCAGTCTGATGTAGGATGAGAAGAGCTGGCACAGTGGGCGCATATTTTGTCTTTGGTGCATGTTGCGCGGATGTGTCCATGCTCCTGGCATTTGTTGCATCTAATTGGTTCGCGCAGGTCTTTGCGGATCGTGACAACTTGACCTTCGACAAAGACTCTTTCACAGAGGAGATGATTAGCAGCTTCGGGTGAGGAGCAGGAAACTTTAAGTGAGGCCACGCTTTGGGCAGGAGATCGGCGGTTGGCTCTCTTGAGCCAGGAGGCTGAAGTGATGGAACCTGGGGGAAGACCATTGTTAGTTTCGATGTTAGTTAGGCAGTCAGGGTTACTAGGGTCGAAATCTCCAGTGCAGGGCACAAATTTAAATATGAGGTTGTAATTCTTGGTCTTGATAGTAGCGGTACTGCCTAGGTGCAGGGGTAGGAGGTCATAATGTTCCAAGGTGTAGCCCCTGAAACGGTCAGCAGACTCGGGAGAATCAAAGTCAAGGAGGAAAGCTCCTTGTTACGAATTCTATACACGCTGCGTACATTCGTTTTTCATTTCTTTTACTTTGTCACACATGCATCTTACATGCGACTTTCATTGTTTCATACCCATGCCTTTACATTATTGATTTCATACACGCATTCCACATGTCTACCTCATGCTTTTCATCTTACCTTTTCATATATAAATGTCTATACTTTGTACTTGATTCTGTACCTAGTCTTTAATAGACGATCTCTTATTCTACATCTCTCTCAAAGTCGGCCGCTGCTCTAGGCCTTAACAAGTCTACGAAGCGCAAGACCTCAGATTGATACACAAACTCGACATAGTGACGACTGTTAACAATCAGTGTATGTTACATTCCGTTATACGTTACTCCGGTCCAGCTCCGTCGGAGCTGTTTCCGGTAGTCCGTACTTCGTACAGTGCCTTCCCTTATATCCCGAACTACTCTTCCTATGTTCAACTCCGAGACTTCTCCGTGTCATTCCAGTTCCTCTGTCTATACTCCAAACCCATTATCACTTCTTCGCCACTACCACTATTCTTTGTCATCATCCTTCCCACCATCAGTCAGCATACCCGCCATGGATTATTCACCCAAGAATGCAGGACCTTCCCGGGAGCAGAACACAGCACTTATATTTATCTTTTATATTTCGGTTGCTATTCCTTTATTTATTTAAGTACTCGAAACTTGTATGTTTTCCCTCAGTTCGAATATCAACTTAGTTTCCTCCTCTTGTTTTTCCTCTAAGTCACTGAGGGCTTCTGACTTGTTACTTTCTTCTTCCGTTCCGAAATCAGGACACCTTAGGAGCTGGGCGGCACAGCACACACGCTGAGGCCAACGTCCTTTCCGGGTTACTGTTCCGGAGTAACTCCGACGTGACTCCCTTTTGTTTTAAAGCTTAACAGTGTACCTGAATTGTTTGAAGTCGTAACACTCCTCGTTTGAGAATTTGGACCCCTTTGATGCTGGTCTTGGGTTTGGGGTCGTCATCAGAGTCCCAGGAGGACGTATGGGTGTCCTCAATCTCGACCAGCTTTTGGTTCAAGGCTTCATGAATCTTCTGAACTGCTAGAGGGGATCGGTCGGATGGGGTAGAAATGTCGTCTGGGTCAGATTGCACTAGGATTGATCTGGCAGCGAGGAGCAACCGTTGTCGGAGTTGAGTGGTTGAGCTGGGGACAGAGGGGTCATAGACATTGGGAGGAAGAGAGCAGGGAATGAGGCGTTGGGAAGGGGCAGGCCATTGGATGGGGGGTGAGGCTGTGGCAGGGGGAGGGCTTAGATCGGTGAGCTTGGCGGCCACATTGGATAGGTTGTTGGTGACTAATTTGCTTTGGGACATAGACTCTTTGAGGTCCAGGGTCAAATTCGCTTGCTGGGTGGAGCTGGCTTTGAAGAAGGTCTGGGTTGCCAAGAGGCCTGAAAGGATGTCAGTCAAACCGGCTTGTACCTTATTTACCACCAATGAGGCGATCGAGGATGAGTCCTTGTCGGTAATGTCGTCCTCTAAGATAAAAGCTGTGGCCCGGATGGCATTGACCGCTTCCTGTGGCATTTTCGGCAGGAGAGAAATAGTGAGGAGGATCCTAGCCATTTTGGAGCGGTCGTAATCCTCTCTGGAGAGGACCCAACCTTTGGTCTCGAGCCATTTACGGGCTTCAGAGGAATTAGTAATGGGTCCAGAATTACCGGTAACTAAGGCATTGATCTCCGAACGGGTGGCTAAGCCTCGTTGGGAATTTCCCAGGGTCCCATCACATATGGGTGCGCTGGCAGGATTTCTTGAAGTCCTACCTTTGTCCTTATCCATTGCTAGGAAGCATGGAGAGGGCGGGGGTATGTGTGCGAGCGTGAGCATGGCTGAGGGTGAGAAAAGGGGAGGAGGAATAGTAATAGTAAAAAGTAGAGCTGGAGTAAACAGTAGTGGAAATTAGTAGGGATGTAGCTTAATTGGCTTTGGAAATCCAGGACCCCGAAGAGTGATAGATGGTGGTTAGAAGTCAAGAAGCGTCAACTACAATACTTACAACAACAGCAATGACAAGTGACAAGTGACAAACAACGACCAATCAGAAAACAACAAACAGTGGCCAATCTCAATAAACAACAATGATAACGAGTGACAACAACGACACCGCTTGTAATCCCCCCTCATTGGGAGTGGGTAAGTACTTTCTTGATCTTTATTTTATTTACCTTACTGATTTTAATCTACAGGTACAACAGCAATGGCTATGACAATACTAGAGGAAAACCAACCCATAGACAACAATGGTATTTTTTTAGTTTCTATTATACTGTTACATTCCGTCATACGTTACTCCGGTCCGACTCCGTTGGAGTTGTTTCCGGAAGTCCGTACTCCGTTCCAGTACCTTCCCTTGTTTCCGGTTCTACTCCTCCTACGTCCAACTCCGAGATTTCTCCGTATCATTCCGGCTCTTCCGACGTTACTCCAAACTCATTTCCACATCTTCGTCACAACCACTATTTCTTTGTCATCACTTTCCCACCATCAGTCAGCACACCAGCTATGGATTATTCACCCCAAGAATGCAGGACCTTCCGGGAGCAGAACGCAGCATTTATATTTATATTTTATATTTCGGATGCTATTCCTTTTATATTTAAGTACTCGAAACTTGTATGTTTTCCTCAGTTCGAATATCAACTTAGTTTCCCACTCTTGGTCTTCCTCTAAGTTCTTTGCAACTTCCAGTTCTGCTCCGCTCCGTCTTACTCCGAAATCTAGGACACGAAGGTTCTGGGTAGCACAGCACATAAGCTGAGGCTAAGTCCTATCCTTTTCGTGACTCCATTCCGTGACTCCGTCCGTTCCGTCCGAAACTCCGGAACAGAGTTCTCGAACTTAACAGTATATTCGAACTGCTCACCCACTCCTTCTATGCTAACTCGTTCTAAAACTTCAAAAAATCCATTCCCGATACAAGAAAATATGTCCCATGAACACTCCCCCGCCAGGCAGACTCCCGTGCCCGATATAGTCGAAGAGGCTAGTCATATTGATGAACCTCGGAGTACTACGGACGAAGTTGAGTCTCCATCTATTCATATCAATGAACTTGTTTCCGCTTTGAATTCCCTCGGGAAATCTTCAGCCAAGTCCGATTCAGCTGGCAGACTTAGAGAGCCCGAACCCTTCACGGGTAAGGATCCTAAGAAACTAAAAGCTTTTCTTTTCCAGTGTAGGCTCTATTTCCGGAGCTCTTCCGACACATTCCGAGATGACTCCAAGCGAGTAACATTTGCTTTGTCCTATCTCCGGGATGTTGCTCAGGAATGGTTCGAACCTGGAGTTTCCGGACTCACCGACGATCCTCCGTCTTGGCTTGAAGATTGGGATCTCTTCGTCAGCAAACTTCATTCCAACTTTGGTCCTTTCGACAAATCTGCCGACGTAGAATACGAACTCATGTCACTCCGAATGAAGGATAGCCAACGTATCTCCGAATACTTAGTCCGGTTCAACTCTTTGGCAGTCCGCTGCTCTTGGGGCGAGCCCGCTCTGAGGTATAGGTTTTATGACGGTTTGCCTTCCCGACTCAAGGATGAAATTACCAAAGGCAATGGCAAGCCCCGGACCATGGCCGCAATGCGACTAAAGGCTCAAAGTGCTGATGCTCGACATTGGGAACATATGCAAGAACATTCTCGAGAAGCCGTCCCCGGCCAGCAACAAAATCCTCCGAAGCCTCCTACTCCTTCTTCCTCCTCCAGTCCATCTTCCAGTCCTTCCTCCCGTTCCGGAAAACAGTCTCGGCCTTCGGATCAAATTCCGATAAGCCTGCAGACTCCGGTAAAGTTTCCACTCCTCCAATTCCCAATCTGGAAGGCATACTGGACTTGCGGGGTAGACTTACCCAGCAAGAAAGGCAACACCGGATGGATAATAATCTCTGTCTTTTTTGTGGCAAGTCCGGTCATCGTATTGCTGACTGTAACTTAGCCAAGGCAAGCTCCGCTAGAGGCCGAGCCTCTACCGTTTCCGTTTCCGTTCCTGACTCCGTTCCGGCTATGCCGAAGGACTCCGGTTCAGAGAAGGAAAAAGTCTAAGCAATTTGCTGGACACAGCACAGACGGTGTTTTGCGAGAGCCCCTGTGCTGAATTTGTTGCAGTCCTATGCAATAGTCTCTCCAGATACCCACACAGTTTTTGTTTCTCCTTTTTCTCTTCATTTTCCAAATCTCAGCTTTTCCGCTTCTATTTGACATTTTCGATTTTCTCCGATTTTTCCGATTTCTCCAGATTCCTCCGATGAGATTCCATTTTATTATGGCTCATCTGCGGGCATGTTTACCCATGCTACCTTTGTTTCCATTCAGTTTGCTTGTGGTTCCGTCCACTAACTCCAGGTTTTATTAAACCAAGCTGGATTCAGATTTTCTTCCTGTACTTGGGCTTGACTAGCTCACCCTACATAATCCGTTGATTGATTGGGTCGATAGCAGTGTAACTTTCCGAGGCCGTATTTTTATCCTTCCAGTTCCCGTTTCCGTTTTTACCTAGGCCCCTTGTCCGGTATTTGACATTATTATGTCCGATACGGGTTCCGAGAGAGATCAAAGGATGTAACTCCTTCTGATGTTTCCGGGACCACCTTCCGTTATTCCGTTTGTTCCGAAACCATGGACTACTCCTAGAATTTCCTTAGTGTCTGCTGCAGCTTTCATGAAGGCATTCCGTTCCGAAGGAGACCAATGCTTTTCCTTTCCGTTCATTCCGGTCGACGTTGCTAGTCGTTCTGCAGCAGCCTCCACCACATCTTCCTGTCTTGTCGTTCCGGACTTGCACCGCCTGTTCTCATTCCAAAACCAAACATTGTGCAACTCCTTACTCTGTCCTGTCCCCGGGACTCAATTTCCATGGATCTCTTTAACCACCTTGCGGACTCCAAACCGCTTCCCAAAACAATCCATGTTCATTCCGGCTTACGACACCTCCTCTTCCGCTCCCTTGTTTCCATTTCCGTCTCATTCCTTTCGTTTCCTTGTTGTTTCCGTTCCTTTCCATGTCTTTTCCGTTCTTTTCCTTTCTGTTATCTTAGTCTTCCGTTTCACAAAACAAAGTCAAGAAAACAATTATTTTTTATATAACAAACAAGACAACAACAAAATAAAAATATTATTTACTTTCTAGTCTACTCTTTTGTTTTTTCTACTCCTTCCATCCCATCCTTCTCCGCTCCTTCTTTTTCTCCTTCCGTTCCTTCCTCCGCCCTCTCTGCTTCCAATCCTTCTTCCACCTCCTCGTCTTCCCCGTCATCCGACTCCTTGTCTTCCGTCTCCTCTTGCATCTCCATTCCCACCGACTTCACCGTTTCCACAGACTTCTCCGTTTCCACGGACTTCTCCGCTTTTTTCACCTCCTTCCGCTTTTTCTCCTCTTTCCTCCTTTCTTCTTCCCATTTCTCCTTTTCGAGCTCCCTCCTCATCCCCACCTCCATCCCCAGCTTGATCTCCTCCTGAGTCTCCGCCAACTTCTTCAACCACCCTCCTATCATCTCCAACGCATCTGCCATCCTATCCGTTCCATCCGTTTCCAATTCCAGCACCTCCTTTGCTTTTCCTTTTCCTTTTGCTTTCCCTCCGACCCTCTCTGCTGGCAGTTCCACCGCCACTGTCCTTTTCTTCCCTCCGACTATGCTGCAGCGTTTTTTCAGCTGGTAGCATCTCCAGCACCCAGGCCCCTGTGTCTTTCTGTGGCATATGGTGCCTGTGCCCATACATTGGGCACAGGCCGGCCGGTTTTCCTCCATGGTCAGAGTTACTTGTTCCTATGATTTGTTTTAGTATTATGTTTTCCTTTTTTTTTGACCAGATTTCACTTACTTTCTCATTTAACTTTCTTTTCTTCGGGACACTGGGCCCCGCCTCCATCCCGTTGTCTTCCTGTTCTTCTTCTACTTCTTCGTCATCTAGGTCAATGACCTCCGCTTCCCTCCTCCTCTGCTCCTCCGCCTTTCGAACCCGCTGCATCTCCAGCAGTTTCTGCTGCTGCTCCTCCCTGCTTTTCCTTTCCGCTTCGACTCTCTTCCTCTCCGCTTCTACCCATTGCCTCTCCGCCTCCGCCTCCGCCTTCAGTCTCTCCTCCTCCTCCTCTAGCCTCCGGGCTTCCGCAATCTCTGCTTCTTCCCGCTTCTCTTCCTCCTCCCGCTCTTTCCGCCGACGCTCTCGTGCTTCTTCGAGCCTTGCTCGTTGCGAAGCAGGGGGGAGGGAGGAGCCAGCTTTGTTGTTGGAACTCATAATGTTTGTGTTGTAGAGGATGGTGGTTTAGGAAGTTATCTGAAGTGAAGAATCTCCACCAGTCTCCGACGGTCTTTATACCACGTCAACCTCGCACGGACCATCACGTGGCCTCGAGGGTCTCGGCCTTGACAGGGAGGTACTGTTACATTCCGTCATACGTTACTCCGGTCCGACTCTGTCGGAGTTGTTTCCGGAAGTCCGTACTCCGTTCCAGTACCTTCCCTTGTTTCCGGTTCTACTCCTCCTACATCCAACTCCGAGATTTCTCCGTATCATTCCGGCTCTTCCGACGTTACTCCAAACTCATTTCCACATCTTCGTCACAACCACTATTTCTTTGTCATCACTTTCCCACCATCAGTCAGCACACCAGCTATGGATTATTCACCCCAAGAATGCAGGACCTTCCGGGAGCAGAACGCAGCATTTATATTTATATTTTATATTTCGGATGCTATTCCTTTTATATTTAAGTACTCGAAACTTGTATGTTTTCCTCAGTTCGAATATCGACTTAGTTTCCCACTCTTGGTCTTCCTCTAAGTTCTTTGCAACTTCCGGTTCCGCTCCGCTCCGTCTTACTCCGAAATCTAGGACACGAAGGTTCTGGGTAGCACAGCACATAAGCTGAGGCTAAGTCCTATCCTTTCCGTGACTCCATTCTGTGACTCCATCCGTTACTCCGTCCGAAACTCCGGAACAGAGTTCTCGAACTTAACATATACTATATTAATTTATTTCGCCCCAGGAACAATGGTTGGGGCTCGTTTGGCCCCACCTCACCATTTTTTGCACCAATGACATGACACACAACAATGATACACAAATGACGCACAACAATGATGCCCAAATGACACATGACCACAGTGCACAAATGATGCACAATGACAACACACAACAAATGAGTCGGAATGATGACAGCCCCCTCAATGACATGTGATGAGTCTGACGACAACATGCAACAATGATGACATGTGACAACAACAACATGCAACAACAATGCAACAACAACAACATGTGACAACAACAACAACTTGCAACAACAACAACCTGCAATGATGACCTGCAACAAGGACAACATGACAAGGACGACCTGTGACAATGATGATGATGTGCGATGATGATGACATGGTGCAATGGCGATGACATGGTGTGATGATGATGACAATGATCCTTTACAGTAGTATATATTAGTATATATTACAATGTTTAGACTTAGTTGAATATGATTCTTTTTTAACAATTTCCTTCCTCCAGTTGTAATGCTATTAGAATATTATGAGTATAGGCCTCTCTAATTAATGACTACAGACAGTATTAGCCTAGCCCTATATAGCACCTTATAGCACTATAGTGCTGTCTAGTGTCGGGCCATTTCCGGATAGCGTTACCATGACACTGGACAGCACTATAAACACAAGAACCTTTTCTATGGTTCTATGGTGCTGTCTGGTGCTGTCTGGTGCCAGTAAGCCAGCCCCAAGTTTGCTGATGTAAAATTACATCTTATTTCTTACTACTTAGAAATAAGTATACCTTAAAAGTTGAGGCCAGAATTTTGTACTATTGGTGTTAAAACTATGACATCACTAAAAGTAAACATGACAAGAAAAAATACTACTAAATCATTTTGCCAACCAGTGACAACTTTGAATTGGATTCTTGCAATAGGAGTATATTAATGTTAATAAAACCTGAAGTTATAAAGTAAATGAGATGTTACAAACTTTTACATGCACGGCACGAGTTCACCGTACTGGCAACTGGTCTACCATCAGAGGTACACTTCACTACAGTATGGGATACCATAAAAATACGGTCGGCAGCTCCATAAAGAACGGGGTATACTAATAAATAAATAGTTACAACTGTTTTTACACTGATAAAGGTGCAAAGTACACACAAAACAAAAAAAGAGAGAAAAGGTCCGAAAAAAAACTCAAAGACAGATATGAATAATGTTTAACGAGAGAGAGGGTGTGTTTGGAAAAAAAAAGTTGTTATGTATGTACAAGTTGATGCGATGGGCTGCTTAAAAGGAATGGAAGGTCATCTAGAAATGTATGTATGTACTAGACCAAAGATGTGTCAGAAAATGTTAAAGAGAGCGAGGCGAGTGAGTGTGAGCGAGAGAAAAAGAGAAAAAGAAAATTTAGTCCAAGAAGTTACAAATCCAAGGTGGGCCGGGTTTCAAGTTTTTAGATCCCCAGTTTAACTTGATTGGAAAATACCGATCCTTGCTCCCGAAGGGCGGTCTCTATCACTTGCATCCCTTCCAGCACCTTTTCTTCTTCAAGTCTCCTGCCGACTACCTGTACACCAAATGGTAGGCCATGCATCTTTTCGACGTTATATACTGAATAAGCGGTCTTGGCAACGGCGTTGTAAGACTTGTAAATTCGGAGTGGATAAAGTCTTGTGGAAGGTCGTCAACTGTTTTATCGACAAAGGTGACTGGGAGTACGCCGGCAGTGTAATCGAGCTATTTTCAAATGCTTAGCGATCAGTGCCATTTGGTTGAAGCAAACAGAATAGACGAGACTTACCAAATTGAAAAGGAGCGTATAACCGGCGCTCGTGAGAGTCGTTTGTTCAGATGTACCATTTTCCAACGCCGGGAATGAATGAGGCACCGTCAACACAAAGTCTAAGCCTTCCTCCGTTCATTTGCTATGCCATTGACTTGACAGCTGGAGAGATCGTTTCGTTAGGACTTAGAGCGTTTGTAATTTGCTGGCCTGATGCGAGAAAAATAATAACTTCAAATTCATGGAAATATGTCGGAAATCGGCACGTACCCCCATCATAGAAGAGAAGCTGATATCCGATTTTCAGCCCTTCCCAGATGTTAGGAGGTTGGATCAGTGAAATTGATATGAATACAAGGAGAGTGACGCAGTTAGACTGCAAACATACAAATCGACAACTTCATGGCCTTGCTTTTTCAGACCCGAAACCACTTGCTTTAAGGCACGTTTACAAGCAGGTGCGGGAGGTATCATACCTATTATCCACGTTCAGCGAAAGATTTTAGAAATACAGTCACGTAAATCAATTACCATCTTCCCAAATAACTCCTCATTTCAGTTTGCGACCTTCGCCTCGAAGGTTGACATATTGCCAAGGTAAAGGAACGCACTGTCGAAAGTTTGTTTTAAAAAAGGAAAATGCAAAGACCAAAAATGTGAGAGGACGTACTGTATGATCGTATTGCCATGGCTTTGCCAAAATGACGCGCTTCGAAAATTCATGCAAGCCCTCAAGATTACCTGCCAATGGGGATGTCACAATCGGTAAACCTTCCAATCCGGAGGACCCGCTGCCCCACATTGGAAATCGTCCAGCGCTAGCCCTTAAACTTCACACTCCACAGAAATATGCGGGAATCCTGACACTACCACCTATATCTGTTCCAATCTCGATTTTGCTGCCACCACCTGCTACCAGTGTGCCGCCTCCTCCTGTACGGGTTGGTAGTGAGGCCAATATCCGAGACCGTCTCGATGGCGAGCAGACCGATGGGGACGGTAGTTTTTACGTGAATTAAAGCACCTGCATCTTGAAGTAGGCGTACTATTGACGACGAGGTCGCTGATGGACGTCCAACAACGCGAAAGTAACCAATTGTGGAATCATAGCCTTTGATGTCTACCGTGTCTGGATGGATACAGTTAGTTTGCGCATATAGTTTCGAGTAATCTCGGTATACCTTTACACCCATTAGAGAACGTTCACAAGTAGGATCTTTTATGGAGTTGATTCCTGGTCCCCAGTTCGCAACTGGAGGAATGACGAGCGATTCTTCAAATTCAAACATGATTTCTGTAACGCAGTTGGTGATTTTTTGAGCGACAAAAGTCTTCCTTGCGTAAGCCATCATGATAGCTGTAGGCGAAATCACGCCAGAGCGACATTGAGATACGAGTTGAGAAATGGCAAGAGCGTGGATTTTTCTTCTGAAAAAGAAGGTGGTGTGGAATAAACGGCGGGGAGGGAATCAGTTTTTGACTAGCGCTCCTTTTGTTTCGAGGCGCTAATCCATCTGTTCAGAGCATAGTATAAGGACACCATGCACGCTGTTTACAAATGTTTTCTGCTGGGCTAAAGTTTGTCGGATAAAGTCGGATCATCGTTACAGGGTTTGGAGGTAGACGATGAGGCACGAGTGTAGTGTACCGAGGTTTTGCACAATAGAATTCCGATGCATGGAGATCAGTGACACTGGTCACACTCTGAGTGATCCTTTCCTCCTGCTCCATCAGGACCGCACGAAGTGTCCTGCATTCTTCTTCAGCTTGCTCGCTTAGCTCAAAATCAAGTCGCATTTCATTAATTCACATTTTTCAGCGATGTCAGCCCTATATTCGAAGGCAAGAGTATGCCACTCACATCCACACCGCATGGCCACAACACCGACATCAGCCCTATATTTGAAGGCGAGAGTACGCCATTCACATCCACACCGCTTGGACACAAAATCAATATAATGAAATGTCGCCTACGTCATTTTTCAGGGCTGCACGAAGCCGCCTGCAGGTCCTTCGCCTTATGCTCAATCGAATCGCATATTCTGCATATTTTGTTAAGTTACTTCATGATTATTCGTATACTTATGGCAGATAACACAGAAGGATAGAGAGCAGAGGCAATCGGGGCTTCCAATTTCTTACTCACTCAGGAATGAACTCATGTTCCTTCATTGCTCTTACACGTCCCAACCGCAATGGATGCCGTCCACAGATGGGTATACCTATCATATCCATTATTCAATCTCTTGTCAATCTACGGAGCACTCTTGACGCCAGAAGTCCTTTTTCCACTTTCATGCTACGTTTATGCTTCCCTTCAGTTTGATCGTTTGCTCGATTACACTCATCCAATACCACAGAGAAACTGGCATTCCAGTACATTTTAGTGCATTAAATACGAGACTACAGCCTTGCTTGATGCAGTCTTAATAGGGATCTCTCCGAGCTATATATCTCATGCGTTCTTGCAGGTTCATACAACAACAAAGTGAACGCCTCCTCCTTCGTAAATATATCCTTTCGGTTGAATGAAAGCTCTCAAACAAGGCAGTACTAGTACGTTCTTGTTCCGATTGCCGCTGCATTCAACCTCTCTGCATGGTAGCGCATGCATTTTCAAATTCATCATGCATGTGTCTATCATGACATAATAACTGAATGCATAGTTGAGTGTATGGTAGTATGCAATTTTATGAATATTTGTGTGCTACATAGACGGTGCGGGGTCAATGCGGAATGCTGGCCCAGCTCTGCATTGAATAAGCGCTTACGCATGGGGTAATCTGCAGGGCCCCCTCAAACGAGTTCAAGAGGTAGGGTTATTCATTTAACTCTACGTCAACTAAGCGGGGTGGCGGGCCCATTTAAAGAGTCTGTATCAACTAAAAGCGTTCGTGGTGGCAATCTGTGGGCCTGTGTCGGGTGAGTCCAAGTTCAACTAAATGCGGTCGTGAGGAAATCTGGGCCCGACTCCATGCAATGGTACGGTGATCTACAGGGGCAGATATCTGCAGGCCCATTTCAAGTGAGTCTATGCTGACTTCAATGCGTGCGCAGGCAGTCTGCGGGCCTCTGTCTCTGAATTGAGGCTATGTATGTGTTCTTGGGGCAGTTTGCGGCCCCGTTTCAAGTGAGCCCGTTTCAAGTGAGTATCTCGACGAAATGCGTTTGCGAGGCAATCTGCGGGCCCAGACTCTGAATTGAGTCTATGCATGCATTCTTGGTCTGCAGACCCATTGCAAGTCTCTAGACTAAATGCGTTCGCAAGGCAATCTGCGGGCCCATTTCAAGACTCTAGACTAAATGTGTTCGCGAGGTAATCTGCGGGCCTCTGATTCTGAATTGAGTCTACGACTAAATGCGTTCGCGAGGCAATCTGCGGGCCTCTGACTCTGAATGGAGTCTATGCATGCGTTCGTGGGGCAGTCTGCGGGCCCATTTCAAGACTCTAGACTAAATGTGTCCGCGAGGCAATCTGCGGGTCTCTGACTCTGAATTGAGTCTATGCGTGCGTTTATGGGGCAGTCTGCAGGCCCATTCCAAGTCTCTCGACTAGATGCGTTCGCAAGGCAATCTGCAGGCCTCTGACTCTGAATTGAGTCTATGCATGCGTTCGTGGGGCCGTCTGCGGGCCCATTTCGACTAAATGCGTTCGCGAGGCAATCTGTGGGCCTCTGACTGAGTGGAGTCTATGCATGTGTTTTTGGCAATCTGTGGGCCCAACGTCGATAAATGCGTTCGCGGGGCAATCTACGGGCCTCTGATTCTGAGTTGGGTGCAAGCATGCGTTTATGTGTAATCTGCGGGCCCATTTTGAGGGATAATGTGACAAATAAATGTGTTCATGGGCGATCTGCGGGTATCTGAGCCGTTCATGTCAGGTCGCTAGTGAGAGTTTTATGATAGTGTAAAATGTGTCGCATGTAGTATGTGAGATGAAGCTGAGGGGCTCGTTGGGGCCGCATCCACAGAAAAAGAGAGTATGGCCCATGGGGAATGCTCGTCGTTGAAAACCACGCCGTGCCATCCAAACCTCCAGAATCACCCGGGGTATGGTGATGTCCCGAAAGCCATCAGCATTCCCGGATAGATTCGTCGGCCTGAAAGGACTGTGGTGAGCTCGCGAAGCGCCTAGGCCGTCCAACGGTGGAATAAAGAGCGAAAAGTCATCAGGACTAACATAGAATGCTTTTTCTTTCTTTCTGCTAATACCTTTATCGCTCATCTACTTATGCCAAGACCTTTAGGTTTTTCGGAAAATCTCTTTTCCTTACCAGCTGAACCATGAACCGCTGTCAATAATTATGGCTCTGTGGATGAATATAGAAACAGAAACAAGTCTGCCAGAAAGTTCACAACTAGAGATATGAGCACATTGCTTGCATTGAAACCGGATTGGATGATGCATATATACTATCGTTCATGAGATATAATCAACTCAGTAGTCCCTTTAGAGGTACTTGATGAAGATAACTTAATTG
This sequence comes from Phlegmacium glaucopus, assembly GCA_015039465.1. Classification (NCBI taxonomy): domain Eukaryota; kingdom Fungi; phylum Basidiomycota; class Agaricomycetes; order Agaricales; family Cortinariaceae; genus Phlegmacium; species Phlegmacium glaucopus. Next base: position 232,607 of record MU130662.1, read on the forward strand.
TAGATAAGCCAGTTGTGATAAGCCGACCATCCGATGGCATATGACCTGCGACTTACGAGTCATAGCTTGACTTGGGCTTCATAGTTTCTCTCAATTCCCTTTTATCTTCGATCCCAGTCAGTCCCAATCCATGCTCCGCAGTACTATGCCGATCATAAACATGTCCGAGTCAGCCCTAATCGAAACCTAGGTAACGTGTGATAGAATAGATTTATCATTTAAATACTTACTGACTCTGCACGCATCAGCCTTGTAAGCCGATGTTCAACATTCTTGGGGCGAAAGGCCCTAGTAATTCCTAGTGGAGGCACAAGAATATAATCTGCGATAATGTTAAAAAGAGTGTCGAGATGTTGGCATCCTATATCCGACAGTCATTTATATCATTTTGCCTTATGAATTGTTTAACTGAGGCAACTTACCTTGACCACAAAAACTTACCTTAGGAGATGAGCCGGTGGCTGCATCTTGAAACGCCTCAACTAAGGGCATCGCCTTGTTAACAAGGGCCACAATGTCAAGATCATCGCTGATGAAGAAATTGAAGGAGAAATTGATATTGATACATGTCAAAAGTTGAGAATAAATCCTTAGAGGCGATCATTACCCAACATCCAGAATCGTTGAAGCATGATTAGCTTCCTCTGTGCCTACTGGTGAACCCTGCTAGAGCATTAAAAACTATTGTGTACATTAGCGACATGCATTAATACATTAATAGTTGACCTGCTTTGGTTTGTGGTCATAATCACCAATTGAGCGGCCAATGGAATTAGTGATGTTACGGCTCGGCTCGGCTCGGCTTAGGCTTGACACGGCCTCTAAAAAGCCAGGCCCGAGCCGTAGGCCAAAACTTTGCACGGCTTGGGCTCGGCCTGGGGCTCAGGCCGCGGCTTTTTCCCACACGGTTAGAAGGTAAGGGAGAACATGAGGGCAACAAAATTTGTATGAAATCAAACTAAAAAATGACCATAAATGACTATCAATGGCAATATTATCAATTACACTCTGTTACAGTGCTGTTTTAAGTCATCAAAAGTTCAAATTCCCCCCTTAAGACTGCCAAAAATGCGAATTTCGAGGCTCAGACCCAGGCCGTGCTTAAGCCGCGGCTCACGGCCTGAAAAATCTGAAGCCCAAGCCGTAGGCCGTCAAAGCCGTTGGTACGGCTTTCCCACGGCTCGGCTCGGCTCGACGGCTTGCGGCTTTGAAGCCGAGCCTTTCACATCACTAAATGGAATCACACCAGGCTGAGTTGCTGCAAGCCTGACAATTTGTGATTGAGCATTTTAAATTTTTACTGAATAGCTCAGAATTTAGAACCTCTTAGTAGCGAGTTAAAGATCAGGGAGATGGGAGGTACACCTGGACGTGAAATCCAGGATGAAGACTCGATGGGAACATATTAGTATTGTTGGAGGATTCTTAGTCCCTTGAAGCTGTGACCTGACCCATGTTGTACACCTAACGCAGAGGAAATTAGTGATCAATCTGCATTGACTAAATAGAAATTGTGAACAGAATAGTGCGCAGGTCGGATCGTAGTACCCCGGATTCCTGCGTGACTTAGGAGGTAAAGATCATGGTCAGTGGAGTGCATTATATCCCGATCCATAACACTTCCAGCAAGACAATTTCATTTTCCACTCTTATCGCCTTCTCCAGGCCAGGAGAAGAATGTGAACAAGAAAAAGAAAACATCAATAATGACCGGTCTGTAATGTGTTACATGTTATCTCCTAGAGCGTTACTTTGGGGTTAACCCCGGATTCTCTGCAAACTGTTGTGCATATCCAATTCTTGTCCTTTATTGGCATAAACTACACATCAAGAACTTTCATTCATAGGACGTTCTTATATATATGTTCCAGGAAGTGAAGTAATGAAGAACTGGGGGAGGCTTGAGCACATACTGAGTTCCAAAACCTGTGGCAACCGCGACTCGGAAACGCCATCTAGGAATATGTCAGCAAGAAAGGACGACTTGAGCTTACTTTTCCAATACTGCATGCTGGCCTTCCTGCAGGAAACTGATTCAAGACTGATTCAAGACACCGCATTGGCACGTCATACTGTAGCGGTATATCAGTACCATCACATTTGAGAACATACTACATAGCAAAGATATAATACCTTGATATCTTCATAACCGCCACTCCAGTTAGATTTGCAGTGAAATTGGGCAGGTACGAAAACCTGGACTTGTCCTCTGCTATTTGGAAGCATGATTACGATCAAAATTGGCTTTTTCTTGATTTCACCTTTGACATGTCTCAGCTGTGTCTATGAGATACTGACCATATACAAGGAAATCAATATATTACATTAATTACAATGCTATGCCTCGTTTAAATGTGCTTACTTTGTGATTAAACCCTTGGTATCTTCAAGTTCACCGGCGAATCACCGCACATGATCATCTACCTTAATCCCTGTACAATGAATTGAGATAGACTCGGATGACCCTATAAAATTTCTAACAGTAGAAATTGGAATGCTAACCAACTTCATCACAAGCTTGCAAAATCCCTTTGACCACACATGCGCCTGTTGGAAGCCTCTGACTTTCATGAATGACCACGACCTCTTCATCAGGAAGTTAGGGAAATCCTGATTTAGCAATATGACGTTTACGAACCCATTACAATATTATATTACCTCGACAACAGCTTGTAACCTGTTAGATGCATGCTGCAAGACTAATGTGGTATTGTCAACTGGATAAAGTATTGCTTCTATAATGTGAACCAATTAATATATGGCAAGGATATTGTAACTGTACTGTGCAGTGGCTGCAAGGTTCGCAGTGGAATCATAGTATTATTATCAGAGACTGGATGGTTCATCCCTCGTTACAATCCCAGCACAGGATTGTAAGCCAGAAATAAGGCAGATATAAGCTTGTAAACAAATTATATTCCATTACAATATGGCAAGAATATTGTAACTGTATCAAAACTGTATTGTGCAGTGGCTGCAAGGCTCATAGTGGAATCACAGTATTATTATCAGATGCTGGATGGTTCATCCCTCATTACAATCCCAGCACAGGTTTCTAAGCCAGACATAGAGCAGATATAAGCTCGCAAACAAATCAGATTCTATTCCAAACGAGTCTCATAACTGCTAATTCAGCTGGAAAATTCGGGTCTTCTACCTTCCTAATTCCTTTCCCTCCTCCGCCCTCGCTTGCCTTAATCATCACTGGCCAACCAATTAGTTCAGCCTTCTTCAGGCCATCTTCAACGGAAGTGATGCAAGCATCTGATATGCCTTGTCGGGAACGGTTACAAAACCGGCTAAGAATTGGCACGTAGGAGACCACTCGTCCTGGGCGTTGGCTGGTGTCCAGGTCCCGACTGCATTACTAACGGAGGTTTCTACGCCCAATACGACCAATTTCAACGACAGTAAATCATGTGTGCAGGTTACTACGCACCGGTGATGCAGCATCAAGGATGATTCAGCAGAAGGCTGCATTTATCAACAAACACGTTCTAAGAATGAAAATGTTAATCCCATTCGGACGACACAGCATTGGTCGCCAAGCTTGGGTGTGGAGCAGTCGTTATACGCCAGCCCCACTATCGTGCCATTTTGTTGTTGTTTGGTGGGTGAGAAGGCGGGGTGGCCCCACAAGCCTGAGATATATAAACAGGAATTTCTTCTATCAACCCCCACTAATTCTACTCGCGCGAAATGATGCCACCACCACCACACTCACGTGATTAGTATTCCAGCCTGCCAACTTCTTTACATTACGAGAAATTGTTGCCAAACGCAGTGGGCACTTTGTCATTATGGTTGTCGGTGCGTTCCCCATTCATTTGGAGATGAAATTATGTTGTTGAATCGCTTCTCAAGGTGAATCTGGGTTGGGAAAAACCACGCTCATCAGCACCCTTTTCTCAGAGCTTGTCACCTGCGAAAAACTACAACAAGCATCATTTCTTCCCCTGTGTCAGAGATGGCTTCAACAACAGGTCAGTTCAATTCTCATACTTTAGCATCGCACTCACTTGTGACCTGTTCACAGATATTAACAAATTTCGAGAAGTTGGATGAGTGAGCGAGACTATACTGTACTCGAGCGCCGGTATTCCTATCCTTCAGAAGGATTGGCGCGGTGAGTACTTCATCTTTTATTTATACCTTGCCTTGCTTTTTAGGAGTTGATTTCTTGCTCAGATCTATGTCGTCCGCATTCCGTGGACCCTTGGCCAGAAGGTATATGAATGGCGAGTTACTTCAACCCCAGACCGAGACAATGGCCCGGATTCACCAAATTTGCAATATCACGCCCGGCGCTATTACTATATCCGCTATACTGGTATGTTCTCGCCACTTGTATCGACGTTTCTATGGTCCTGACACTCTTTCTCAGGCTCGCTGGGCGCTTTCGGGCGACACTACTATTCAGGAAGTAGGCTCAATCAGTCACAGCGTTGCCAGTTTAGAACCTGTAGTTATGTAGTAGCTGGAAAATACATCATTTTGGCTTTCTTTTCGGTGTGATACCCACACATGAATATTCATGAAAATTTCCAATATTTGAGAAAGTGAGACAGCATTGCAACCTGCTAACTATATTATATCTAGCTCGCAGACAGTGATGTGGTTTGCGATGCATTGCAAATCTCTGAGAATCTGACGCTGCTCTGTCGTCATGCAGAGAGGTGATATCAATTCCATAGTAATGCTGCATTATGACAAACTTATGACATTACATCTAAAATATTATCTAGCAATATCTAGCAATGTAGCGGTGCATGGGAAATCTCAGATCTGGTACCTTGTAGACAATTGACGAGAATATTATAGCCATTCGGTCATCATACAGAGGGGTGATATCAATCTCATAGTAATCTAGCATCGCTACAACAAACTGATGATATCACGGGTCAAATATTAACTGGACCTGGCACTATCTAGCAATATCTGACATTGTGAGTGGACCTAAAATATGGTGACCAGTTCATAACGCCCACGACCGTCTGTAATGCATTTTGGGAGCTCACAACGCTAGATAGGGTTTTCCCCAATTTACTGATGTTGTCAAACCTAAATTGCGAGGGACTCAAGAGTCGACTCGGATATAACGAAGGTCAAGTAATATAATAAATGACTCACATTTTACATGAACCACAACCTTGTCTGTATCATATTGAGGTTATAAAGATACAACGAGAAGCACGTTAAGTGAACTAACAATGTTTGGTTGAAGAGAGGTTTCACTATACTTTAACCTCGTCACCTCAGTGGCTTAATGACCTGAGCTTTTGTTGACAGCGGATTCTCATTAATATTCACACCTGGGTTTCGAACTTCATGCTCAAATCAACTCTATGATTTCCAGGATTTAAACTTTAAACCAATAGAGCACAAAGCAAATTAGTTATTTACAAACTTGATAAAGGACCGCGTTGATCTCCATGATGACTCCATCGGTTCACTGGCTAAATCAAGGTCCAGTAGCTAAATGAATAATAATAATAACAGGCATGATGCCAACACACCGTGACACAGTTGCGGCAGGCTGAGGGATGGGCAAGAAGCATTCCTAAGGCTTGACATATGTCCACGGGTGAGTCTTCGCCATGACTACGACGCGCCTTAGGCTTGCTTCTCATTTGGGTTCCCGTAGTCATGCTCTCAGCTCACCCCCGGTCGATGAAAATGGAATCCGAAGAGTTGTAATTCTCTGTTTTGAATTTTCTGATCTCCGGATTCCACCAAGTCGCTTCCGCTCCCAGAATCATTAGTATGTCTACTTAGATTATTTTGTACTACTCTAGCATGTCGCAACTTCACAAGGCAATCAGAATTTCAATTAGTAGCAAAACTTGCAATATGGTTTGCACAAAAAATTCGCTGCAGTGTTTGATGTGACTGACAGCCACAATTCCACGCATCCCTAAGGCTATATGTAGTAATACAGTGAAGCTACTTGAAGGCCAAGATCCGACCATCTATACCTCATTCGGCTAAATTTTATTGACAGGCGGTCACATCATAACGCTTCGCTACAATTTTTTTGTGCAAACCATATTGCAAGACCCTGTAGTAATCAATACTTAATTAAGTACCCCAGAAGCATCAACTTTCAACATGCACGGTTCAGGTAACATCATCATTGTCATCATTATTATGGAAACAGATTCACTTACATCTTTCGCGCAGCATGCGGCCAGTACTAAATCCCGGTTTACACCTACCCCCCTCACGATGTAGTTTTTCGGGAACTGGAAGCTTTGGAATCAGGTCCTCGTTCCCTCTCATTCCGCCGCTTCGTCCAGTGCACTGGGGTCAGATTGTTCCAACGGTCAAGTAGTTCAACAAGACTACAACGACAGCACCTAACCCGCCGCCTGCCATCCCACGTACATTTTCTTACATCTTTGATTATTTCTCTCGGACGTTGAATATCAACTTCTGTCAACGTATCACTAGAGGACCATCAACGACAGTTAGCTCGTTGGGGTGGCCAGTAATCGTTGTTCAAGGTCATGGGCCAAAGCCGCGAACTTCTTCCTCAAGGATTCCTTAATTCTACCTCCCGAACCCGGTCAAATCAGCGTTCAAGATCAGACAAAAGTCGCAACTTACTGTCGTATCTGTCCATTAACTTTCCTACGCCGTTCAACCTCCTTCTCTAACAATACTTTTCATGCTGCATCCAGATCACGATACGATTAAAACAAAGGCTGGAATGCCGTCAGGTTACTGGAGATTTGAATGTCAGCTTCGAGGAGGTATTGGTGTTGAACGTTGACGCCTCGAGGGACGATATGATATGGACATGTGCCGATTTCTTCATATTGCGAGGGAAAACCTACGATTACAAGCTCCTTTTTCAATCCATTGCTCGGCTCTTCCTGTTACCCAAGGATGACCAACATGTTCTATTCATCGTACGTCTTCTTTTCAAATCGATCGCAAACATCAGCTAAGCGTCGAAATCCAGTTGGGTTTGAGCACGTTCATCCGACAGGGCAGATCTTGTATCAATATCTGGTGATGCAGTCCACGCGAGAAGAGGAGATCACCACAGAGTGATTAAGTGTTTATAAAATGCAGAGAGAAATTGTCGATCTTATTTACTTCAGTGAGGACATTGCCAAAATACGACAAAGTCGAAGAAGAATTATGAAGATCCAACATACGAATTCGTATCCAGCGATTCCCGCGCTTTAGTTGGCAAGAAAATCATTAGTTCAGGAACTTTCCAAAGGTTTTTCGGCCTTTAATTATGTGTATCCGAAGCCTAATACCTGTTTTTCTAGCCGAGACGGACACCCAAGGTTTCAAGGCTAACCCCAAAGCCATTCAAGGCAATCTCTTTCTCCTCGAACGATATATATTCTTCGTCTCCAAACAACCTACTCTGATCGGGATCAACGACATCCACCAAGGGATCTTCTCTCGTGTGGGTGCCGGCGCAGGAGCCTCAACTAGACGAAACCCTCGACATTAAAATCGTCACTAAGAGTGGTCCAGAACACAATTTACATCAATTACCAAGGCGTATTTGAAGGATAAACAAGTGGGGGTGAAGAATGATATGGTAACCCGATGCCGATTTATTGTTTGCTGCGGTTGCCGGCGACGATGATGATGACGATATGCAAAGTCTCCGAAGGATGATGATAGTAGCGATGGTGGGTGTTCCTTTACTTATGATTTTTATTTCTTAAATCCTGATGTTGAGGACTCCAAAGCCTCCGGCTCTGATCCTGGATCCCCGAGCGATAGCGATTCAGTCTTTGAGACTCTTCTGGTACTAAGACAGCGTCGGACGCTAGCGGAGATATTGAAGATGGAGCCAAAACAGACAAGCCTAGGCCGAGGCCAAAATCCAAACTCATAGGCTTCTGCTTCAGCTGTTAGTTCTTTAACAACCCGAAATCAACATCTCCAAGAAGGTGAAGAACGATGACGACGATGTGATGGATGTCGACGATGGGGATAGATCTCGCCCGAAACCTAAACAGAAGATGTTGAAGCTGAAGTTGAGCCTCACAAAAAGGAGTTGAAGAAGACAGATTAATGTTTTGTTTTTCGTATCCTCGTTTCTCATCTTTTGACCAGTCTGCCGTCAAGCAGGAACAGTACTTGCTTTCTCTACTTTTCCTGCGACGTACATTTTTTCGTTTTAGATCTTACTTCTAATAAATCTTTTTGTATCTTAAACCACGGCAAGCCCAGCGCACAACCTTTCTTTATAAACAACAACGATCTCAAACTCTTCTAAAGACTAATGAGAACAAGTCTCGCGGCGTGCGATGTTTCTCGAAGACAAGTCCAAGATGAATCAGGGAGTAGTACTTGGTTCAAAAGAAGTAGAGCCACCTTCCGAGATTTGAGCTGGATGCTGGCCAACCTGCTACCGTTCTGTCCAAGCATTTAGTTACGGTACCTGTCCCTTTTGCTGGACTCCTTGTGTGGTAGTGTGACTCGTTTCCAAAAGGCTTTTGGGTACAATGGTTTGATTCATAATTGGAGGAATGGACGCAAATTGCATCGTGTTGTTTGTGCGCTAAAGGATACAGATAACATATGCGGCAGCACTGGAGGCATCTGCGAGAGCGCTCAAATATACAAGATGAATAGTGGAGGAATTTGGAGAGATAATGGGTGACTTCCCCTAGCGTTTAGATGCGACAGTGAAGTAGCACTGGGTAGAGGTTAAGTCTCTACAATTATGATCATTCTTCAGATGCATATGAATCTTTCCAGACGTGTTTAAATTGGTGACAAAGAAATGTAGGGACCAACGAAACAACCAGCGAACAAAGTTCTGGAGCGAGAGGCCCCGGGAAGTTCCTGATAGTTGGTGTCCGCGAAATCACCCAAAATCGCCCTCAAATGCACAAATTTTTGGGCCTCAAATACACAAATTCGGACAGACGTGGTCATGTGACATTCTAAAAAGGCAATTTTTTATTTTTTCCGCCTGCAGACTTCGTATTTTGCGCTTCTAACAAGGAAAGCAAACTGTCACCGTTGTAACTTCCATTATAGCCTCATGTAGCAGTTGGACTTAGTGATTAAATAACGAGCCGCAGTTCTACTTAATTTGTCCTGACTTGGTAAAAATCTGCCCTCAAATACCCAAATTTTCGGACAAAGACCCGCCAAAAGTATCCTCAAATACCCAAATTTGTGGACACAGATTTGATGATTTTTGGGCCTCAAATACCCAAATTCGCGGACACCACCCGTCAGGAGCTTCCCGGGGCCTGGAGCGAGGGTGATACCAGCAGGCTTTATAATAGCCTAGGGAGGACCGGAGTAAACAAAGCTCACACTTATGTAATCAAGAGCATCCTTTGTTCTTATCCCTCATCAGGCCTTGATCATCAACGATATGAAGCGCTCTTCAAATTTTGAGACTCTTGGCAAGTCCAAGAAACCAAAATATCCATCTCTGAACATCACCAACGCTCTTGATTCAAGCGCTGAACTACCAACTTCGACATTGATGGCAATCATAACTAACACCGCTAATCCCATGCCATCCGTCCCCACTAGTGCCGCAACTGCAACTGCAACTGCGAGTGCAAGTCTTGAAGTCATTCGAGCCACTGGTGTTAACTTTAGTGTGAGTTTTCAACTTGGCCAAGCACATTCGGATATTCACACAATCATTATCGTCGACCAGACCGGCCATGAACGCCAACTCCCCGCTTCGGTTTCCACTTTGGCAATCAATGACTGTGCTCCTGTAGCACGTGTGGAAGACTCCCCACCTGATACCATGATCCAAGCGAACCTGAGATCTACGGAATCAGAAATATATCCTTCTGTGAGTCGCTCACACACCCACTCCTCTCAGTTATTCCTGATGATCAACAGACTCAGCATTCTAGCTCGGGTTTCTTTGCGAATGCTCAGAATTTCGTCATCGCTGGCGGCACTTTTGTAAGTCTTTTTCGTGTATGGTATAAATGATTGAGCAATAAGTGTATGTAGGTTAACATTCTCCCTCCCAATCCTGGTGAAGGGCAGCCAAAGATCCCTGTACGTCAGAAACAAAACTCCAGTCCATTATTCACTGGACGGAAAGACATGCTCGACAAGCTCGGAAATATTTTTGTCCATCATGCTGATAGTGGACTGATGTTGAGACACTCTTGTCTCCTCTGGGGAATGGGAGGAATTGGAAAGACACAGATCTGTCTCAAATTCATAGAAGAAATGTCTGACAAGTATCTTCACCCATTCACAACACTGCCTTCATTTCTTGCTCTAGGTTTTCATATGTGTTCTGGGTTGATGCCTCCTCTGATGAGAGTATGACAATGTCTCTCAAGGGGATATCCAGTATTCCTGCTGCCCAAGCTTCTGGTATGGATGGCTCAGTTCAGTCTGTCCTCCAGTGGATATCCAACATTCAAGAGGAATGGTTGATGGTGTTTGATAATGCTGATGATCCTCTTCCTGAGGAGGTGGCCAAGTTCTTTCCCTCAGGTAACAGAGGTAATATTCTCATTACTAGCAGGAACAGATCCATGGGAAGGATCATATCATTTGAGAACAGTATTGAGATCACTGAAATGGAGCAAGCAGATGCTATAACTCTACTTCTGAAGGCTAGCTGTTTAGATCCAGCTGAGCATGTAGAAGTTGCTAGAATGATTGTGACTGAGCTTGGCTGCATTCCTCTGGCTGTTAATCATGCTGGTGCTTATATTGAAGCTGGGAAATGTGATATCAATAGATATCTGAGACATTTCTCCTTGCATCATCAGACTCTTATGTCAGATGCCACATTCAGAGGAGCATCAGATTATGATCAAACAGTATATGGGACTTGGGATTTATCTTTCAAAGAAATTGAAAGGAGGGGTGGACAATCCACTGTAGGAAATGCACAAGCAGCCCAGGCAGCAATCCTCATTCTTCAAATATGTGCTTTCTATCATCATAGCAATATCTCTACAGAGATATTCAGATCTGCTGCTGAGGAGTCCAGGAAACATGTTGATAGTGAGGTAGCTAAAAAGTTACCCCAGGCAATCACTTTGCTGGATCATACTCTGCTTCCCTTGGACAGTGATGGTCACTGGGATGACTTTATGTTTGGACAAGGGATTGGTGTCCTTCTCTCATTCTCCTTGATGAAAAGAGGACAAACATCTGAAATGTTGTCTGTTCACCCTTTGGTGCACTGCTGGAGTCGTGAGAGAATGATTAAATCTGAGCAGCAAAGAATGTGTGAGGTGGGAAGCATAATTCTATCCTGTGCAATTCCTAGAAGATTTACAAGTCAGGATTATGCATTACGACAGATGATTTTTCCACATATCAAAACAAATTGGCTACATGGAAAGCATATGGGACTGATTGAATATTATGATGATAAATGGAACAATTTTTCATGGGTAATGAAGGAGAATGGAGACTGGAAGAATTCAGAGCAGCTGGATGTTCAAGTGATGGACATGAGGAAGAAGATGCTTGGTGTGGAACATCCAGACACCCTCATAAGCATAGGCAGTCTAGCAAGGACATACAATGATCAGGGAAGGTGGAATGAGGCAGAGAAACTGGGTATTCAAGTCTTGGACATGAGTAAGAAGGTGCTTGGTGCAGAAGATCCACACACCCTTGTAAGCATGGGAAATCTAGCAAACACATACTGTAATCAAGGAAGATGGAATGAAGCAGAGCAGCTAGAGGTTCAAGTCATGGACATGAGCAAGAAGATGCTTGGTGCAGAACATCCAGCAACCCTCATAAGCATAGGTAACCTAGCAAGGACATACAATCATCAGGGAAGGTGGACTGAGGCAGAGCAGCTGGGTATTGAAGTTTTGGACATACAGACGAAGGTGCTTGGTGCAGAACATCCATCCACCCTCATAAGCATGGGAAGTCTGGCAAACACATACTGTAATCAAGGAAGATGGAATGAAGCAGAGCAGCTGGAGGTTCAAGTCATGGACATGAAGAAGAAGATACTTGGTGCAGAACATCCAGAGACCCTCATAAGCATAGGCAATCTAGCAAGGACATACAATCATCAGGGAAGGTGGAATGAGGCAGAGCAGCTGGGTATTGAAGTTTTGGACATACGGAAGAAGGTGCTTAGTGCAGAACATCCAGACACCCTCATAAGCATGGGAAATCTAGCAAGTACATATCATAGTCAAGGAAGATGGAATGAAGCAGAGCAGCTGAACATTCAAGTGATGGACATGATGAAGAAAGTGCTTGGTGCAGAACATCCACACACCATCACAAGCATGGGAAATCTAGCAAACACATACTGTGATCAAGGAAGATGGAATGAAGCAGCAGCTGGGGGTTCAAGTGATAGATATGAAGAAGAAAGTGCTTGGTCCAGAGCATCCAGACACCCTCATAAGCATGGGAAATCTAGCAGGTACATACCATAATCAAGAAAGATGGAATGAGGCAGAGCAGCTGGAGGTTCAAGTCATGGACATGAGGAAGAAAGTGCTTGGTGCAGATCATCCACACACCCTCAGAAGCATGCAAAATCTAGCATACATATACCACAATCAAGGGAGATGGAATGAGGCAGAGTACCTCAAGCTTGAAGTCACAAATATAAGAAGGTGCTTGGTTGCAGAGACACCTTAACAGGCATGTCAAATCTAGTCATTATATACCAAATTTGGAGAAGGTTGACAGAGGCAGAGCAGTTGGAACTTCCATATCTCATAAAATAGTGGTCCCATTGTCAAAGTAGGAACACATTTGTATTGTACTTCAGTGGAAACTTTAGATGGAAAGATGGAATTACCTTTCAAGTTTCTATGGAAAATGTACACCTAGTTGTTCCAAATTCTTTTCTTTTTCTTTCTAAACTCTACCAAACACATGGACATTCCATCTATGCATTGTTTACACATTTTCTTCATCTCTGTTTACATGTCTTTTTCTTTCTCCTTTCATTGTTCCATATATGTATGTCACCTACATGCATATGACTCATTACATGAGTCACTTCTATTTTTACTCATGACTCACTACTTACATGTGACTCACCTTTTTAGTATAAATACTGCATTTATTTCTTTGTACAATCCTTAGCTAGTTCTTGAGAATTGTATCTACTTTTCTTCTTGATCTCTCTCAAACTCTCTAAGACAATACCAAGATGACTTCTCAGCACTCTTGAAGAGCTCATTCTAAACTGATGAACTGATCTTAAGGTCAGAATGCTTCTGAACCTTTTAAAGTTGTAACATTTTCAGTAAGTGTCAGCATCACATAAGAAAGTGACAGACCATATATAAGGTTGCTGTGGAATATGTCATTACAATACAAATTTTCAGGCTATTTTTCATTCCTCTACACACACTGCACATTCACACATCACTGAAAGTCACTTATTTAGTACCCAAAGCCTATAACAGAGACTGAGACTGGCTAGTTTTGGTTCAAAAACTAAAAGTAACCAGACTAGACCACAACTGTATGTTTGCAGTGGGTTTTGAATCTCCTCTGTGATGCCTTCAAGAAAACAAACCACAATAGATGGGGACAAGACTAAAATATTGAATACACTGCATCAGCAAACTCCGATTTTTTCCATAGTGAGTTATAGCAAAATATAGTAAAGTATAGCATGGGTCCCTATCTCTGTAGCACTACAGAGATAGGGACCCATGCTATACTTTACTATATTTTGCTATAACTCACTATGACAAAAAATCGGAGTTTGCTGATGTGTTCAAAATCAAAAATGCAAAAGTAATACTGTCCCAAGCTCCTAATCTTTCCTTGTCATTTCATGGTCAAGTCAACAGTAAGTATAGTATCCCAAACTGATGCAAAAAGGTTCAAGGCAGAAAGTGCATGTGTCACCCGAGAAAAATGTGATTTTCAAATTTCAATCTCTAGGTCATCTTCAACACTGATGCACATGGTAGTAATATTATATAGCTGTACATACACTGTACAAGCTTGGTGGTAATCCCTTATATGGTACAGCACGAGCTCACCGTACCAGCACCCGGTCTACCGTCAGAGGTGCATCTCACTAATACAGTAGAGGATATGGTATGATACCGTCAATGTACGTTCGGCAGCTCTACAAAGAATGGGGGAATACTAATAAATAAATAGTTACAACTGTTTTTACACTGATAAAGGTGCAAAGTACACACAAAACAAAAAAAAGAGAGAAAAGGTCCGAAAAAAACTTAAAGACAGATATGAATAATGTTTAATGAGAGAGAGGGTGTGTTTGGAAAAAAAAAGTTGTTATGTATGTACAAGTTGATACGATGGGCTGCTTAAAAGGAATGGAAGGTCATCTAGAAATGTATGTATGTACTAGAACAAAGATTTGTCAGAAAATGTTAAAGAGAGCGAAGGCAAGTGAGTATGCAACGAGAAGAAAAGAGAAAAAGAAAATTTAGTCCAAGAAGTTACAAATCAAAGGTGGGTCGGGTTTCAAGTTTTTTAGATCCCCAGTTCAACTTGATTGGAAAATACCGATCCTTGTTCCCGAAGGGCGGTCTCTATGACTTGTATCCCTTCCAGCACCTTGTCTTCAAGTCTCCTACTGACTACTTGCACACTAAGTGGTAGGCCACGCATCTTTTCGACGTTATATACTGAATAAGCGGTCTTGGCAACGGTGTTGTAAGACTTGTAAACATCGGAGTGGATTTAGTCTTGTGGAAGGCCGTCAAGTGTTTTGTCGACAAAGGTGACTGGGAGTACACCAGCAGTGTAATCGAGCTATTTTCAAATGTTTAGCGATCAGTGCATTCTGGTTGGAGCAAACGGAATAGACAAAACTTACCAAAATGAAAAGGAGCGTGTAACCGGCGCTCGTGAGAGTCGTTTGTTCAGAGGTACCATTTTCCAACGCTGGGAATGAATGAGGCACCGTCAACACAAAGTCTAAACCTTCCTCCGTCCATTTTCTATGCCATTCTTCCCTATATAAATCTCTTGCTACAATTGATTCCGCGATCCTGGGCAGCAGTTTTTGTATGCATTATACCATAGAGTTGACTAGCCATAGGATCGCCCGAACGAACGAAGAAAGCGAGGATCTTCTTGATGATTCTGGTAATTGGAGAAGATCCAGGATTGACTGGGCAGCTGGAGAGATCGTTTCGTTGGGACTTAGAGCGTTTAAAATTTGCTGGCCTGGATGGGAATAAAAAATAAGAAATAAAATTCATGGAAATACATCGGAAATCGGCACGTACCCCCATCAGAGAAGAGAAGCTGATATCCGATTTTCAACCCTTCCCAGATGTTAGGAGGTTGGCTAAGTGAAATTGATATGAATACAAGGAGAATGACGCAGTTAGACTGCAAACGTACAAATCAACAACTTCATGGCCTTGCTTTTTCAGAGCCGAAACCACTTGCTTTAAGGCACGTTTACAAGCAGGTGTGGGAGGTATCGTGCCTATTATCAGCGTTTAGCGAACGATTTTAGATATACAGTCACGTAAAATCCACTTACCATCTTCCCAAATGACTCCCCACTTCACTTTGCGACCTTCGTCTCGAAGGTTGACATGTTGCCAAGGTAAAGGAACGCACTGTCGGAAGTTTGTTTAAAAAGGAAGGTGCAAAGACAAAAATGTGAGAGGAGTTACCGTACGATCGTATTGGCATGGGTTTGCCAAAATGGCGCGCTTCGAAAATTCATGCAAGTCTTCAAGATTACCTACCAATGGGGACGTCACAATCGGTAAACCTTCCAATCCTATCAGGGACGATCCACTGCCCCACATTGGAAATCATCCGGCGCTAACCCTTAAACTCCACACCCCACAGAAATGTGCAGGAATCCTGACGCTACCAACCCCAATCTCGATTTTGCTTCCACCACCTGCTACCAGTGTGCTGCCTCCTCCTGTACAGGTTGGTAGTGAGACAAATATCCGAGACCTTCTCGATGGCGAGCAGACCGGTGGGGACGGTAGTCTGTACGTGAATTAAAGCACCTGCATCTTGAAGTAGGCATGCTATTGACGACGACGTCGCCGATGGACGTCCAACATTACGAGAGTAACCAATTGTGGAATCATAGCCTTTGATGTCCACCGTGTCTAGATGGATACGGTCAGTTTGCGCATATATTTTCGAGTAATCTCGGTATACCTTTACACCCATTAGAGAACGTTCACAAGTAGGATCGTTCATGGTGTTGATTCCTGGCCCCCAGTTCGCAGCTGGAGGAATGACGAGCGATTCTTCAAACATGATTTCTGTAACGCAGATGGTGATTTTTTGGGTGACAAGAGTCTTCTTTGCGTACGTCATCATGATAGCTGTACGCGAATTCGCGCCAGAGCGACATTGAGATACGAGTTGAGAAATGGCAAGAGCGTGGATGTTTCTTCTGAAAAAGGTGGTGTGGAATAAACGGCGGGGAGGGAGTCAATTTTTGACTAGCGCTCCTTTTGTTTCCAGGCGCTAATCCATCTGTTCAGAGCATTGAGTTGTAAAGACACATGCACGCTGTTTACAAACGTGAAGTTTGTCGGATAAAGGTCGGATCATCGTTAGTAATCATCACTTGACCCATCCCCAGAATCCCTACCACCTTCACGAGGTACTTTTTCAGGAACTGGAAGCTTTGGAATCAAGTCCTCGGTCCCTTCCATTGCCTCTCATTCCGCTGCTTCGTCCAGCGCACTGGAGTCAGATTGTTCCAACGGTCCAAGTAGTTCAAGCACCTGGAAACCGCAACTACATCCACCTAACTCACCACCTCCCATTCCACGTACATTTTCCTACCATCTTTGATTATTTCTCGACGATGAATATTGTGGTCTGTTCAAAGTCATTGGCCAAACTCGCGAACTTCTTCCTCAAGGACTCCTCAATTCTACCTCTGGAACCCGGTCAAATCAGCGTTCAAGATCAGATAAAAGTCGCAACTTACTGTCGTATCTGTCCATTAACTTTCCTACGCCGTTCATCCTTCTTCTCTAACAATACGTTTCACGCTGCATCTAGATCACGATACGATTAAAACAAAGGCTGAAATTGGTCAGGTTACTGGAGACTTGAATCTGAGCTTCGAGGTGTTGGTGTTGAACGTTGATGGCTCGAGGGACGATATGATATGGACAGGTTCGCCGATTTCTTGATATTGCGAGGGAAAACCTACGATTACAAGCTCCTTTTTCAATCCATTGCTCGGCTCTTGTTACCAAAGCATGACCAACATGTTATATTCATCGTACGTTTTCTCTTTCAAATCGCTCGCAAACATCAACTAAGCGTCGAAATCCAGTTGCGTTTCGGCACTCCCATCCGACAGGGTTAGACCTTGTGTCAATATCCGGTGATGCAGTTCGCGCGAGAAGAGGAGATCACCCCAGAGCGAGTAAGTGTTTATGAAATGCAGAGAGAAATCGTCGATCTTACTTACTTCAGTGAGGACGTTGCCAAATACGATAAGTTGAAGAAGAATTAGGAAGATCGACATATGAATTCATATCCAGCGATTTCCGCACTTTGGCTGGCAAGAAAATCGTTAGTTCAGGATGCTTCCAAAGGTTTGTCTGCCTTTAATTAGGTGTAGCGGAAGCCTAATACCAAAGTGATCACCCCAAGTTTTGAAGCTAACCTCCCATTCAAGACGATCTCTTTCTCCTCGAAAGATATATTCTTTGTCTCCAAACAACCCACTCTGATCGGAATCAACGACATCCACCGAGTGATCTTCTTTTGTGACCTTAAAATCGTCACTAAGAATGGTCCAGAACACAATTTACATCAATTGCCGAGGCGTATTTGAAGGATAAAAAGTGAGGGGCAGAATGATATGTCAACCCTGCCCCGGTTTATCGTTTGCTGCGGTTGCCGGCGACGGTGATGATGACGATATGCAAAGTCTCGGAAGGATGATAGTGGGTGTTCCTTTACTTATGATTTTTTCTTTCTTAGATCCGGATGTTGAGACTTTAAGGCATCCGGCTCTAATTCTGGATCCCCGAGCGATAGCGATTCAGACTCTTCCGGTGCTAAGACGGCGTCGGACGCTAGTGGAGACATTGGTTTGACCAGAGATGCTAAAAAGGGAAAAATAAAGCAAATCATAGCAAAGGAAAAGTCAAGATACGTCCTCTGGGGACAAGGTCAAAAAGCCGGCGAAAAGAAAGCTGCTGATAGCGACGCGGACCAGGATGACGGCAAGCCTAAAGCCAAGAAGGGTTCGGATGACGACGACATGGATGTGGATGAAGATAGCGCCAAAACAGATAAGCCTAAGCCAAGACCGAAACCCAAACTCAAGGCTTCTGCTTCAGCTGCTAGTTCTTCAAAAAACCGAAATCAACGCCCAAGAAGGTGAAGGTCGATGACGACGATATGATGGACGTTGACGATCAGGATAGACCTCGACCGAAACCTAAGCCAAAGAAGGAAGTTGGTGTTGAAGCTGATGTTGAGCTTCCCAAAAGGAGTTGAAGTTTCGTATCCTTGTTTCTCATCTTTTGACCACGGTCTGGCGTAAAGAGGCACAGTACTTGCTTTCTGTACTTTTCCTGCGACGTACATTTTCCATGTTTTAGATCTTGCTTCTAACGCATCTTTTTTGTATTCTTCAACCACGGCAGGCCCGTGCAGAACCTTTGTCTATTTATCTCAAACCTTTCTAAAGAACAATGAGAACAAGTCTCGGTGATGTTTCTCGAAGACAAGTCCATCATGAATTAGAAGGTAGTACGTAGAGCCGCCTTCCAAGATTTGAGCTGGATGAATGTCGGACTGGCCAACTGGTACCATTCTGTCGGAAGATCATTTAGCTACGGTACCTGTACCTTTTGCTGGACTCCGTCTGTACTAGTTCTTCTTGCTTTGACTGCTTTCCAAAATGCGTTTTGGGTGCAATGGTTTGATTCATGATTGGAGGAATGGATGGAGAAACCTAAGGAAGACCGGAGTGGAACTGGAGTAAACACAGCCCGCGCTTATATAATCAAGAGCGTCTTTGTTCTTGCCTCTCATCACTCACTTTGACCGCTGTGCATCGAGCACCATGAACCGCCTTTTCAAGAAATTCAAGAAACCAAAATATCCATCTCTGAACGTCACCGATGCTCTTGATTCAAGCGCTGAACTACCAACTTCGACATCGATGGCAATCATAACTAACACCCCTAATGCCATGCCATCCGTCCCCACTAGTGCCGCAACTGCGACTGCGAGTCTTGAAGTTATTCGAGCCACTGGTGTTAATTTTACTGTGAGTTTTCAACTTGGCCAAGCACGTTGGCATATTTACAGTCATTATCGTCGATCAGACTGGCCATGAACGCCAACTCCCCGCTTCGGTTTCCACTTTGGCAATCAATGACTGTGCTCCTATAGCACGTGTGGAAGACTCCCCACCTGATACCATGATCCAAGCCAACTTGAGATCTACGGAATCAGAAAAATATCCTTCTGTGAGTCGCTCACACACCCACGACAAGAGTTTACTATACTAGGAAGGGTACCTAGACAAGGATGATCATTACTCTTATAATGGAGAGAATGGACTCCCTTTCTTGAACCGTTGTAGGAGTCCTTCTCCTAGTAGTCGTAATAGTTTGTGGTAGTTGGTAAGGAGAACTTACAATCTATAGGTGACCTCCTGTCTGACTTGACTCGGTAGGTATGTTCTTCGAACTCGTCGTCCTTATGACCTATAGGGGAACTCTCTGTAACAGTATGAGAGTAGTCTCCTCCGTAGTTGGGTCTTGTGTACACTTTTGGATCTCGTTCTTTACTTCGGTCAGCAACACTTACCCACTTCTATGAATGAACAGTCTGTAAAGAAGATACTTAAACTCTGTCTAGACCCAGAAAGGTTAAGGAGGGTAAGGGGTCTCCTCTGTTCTCACAGAGTTGTAGTCAGGTGATAGTCGTGGTACTTGTTTTTATAAAGGCTCGACCAGGTCGTGCAGAAAGGCAGGTCATTTATTACCTGACCTCAAACCAAAGACTGCATGTCCCTAGAAACCGGGAAGGGGTTCTAACCGTCCCTCTTGCAATTGGATGTTATGTGCATTACGATTTAGTAAATGTGTCATGTGCTTTTTCTGAATGTTTTCACGGCGGTCGCTACTCCTTTAAGACCCGTAAGCGTTTCTTTGGGCTCGATCTTACGACTCAGACAACTAGTAGTCCTTATTGACTCTCCT
>MU130662.1:282057-359682 GCA_015039465.1 Phlegmacium glaucopus
TAGACACCTTTATAACGATACTACTATCTTTCGTGTATAAACTTCTTAATCCTAACGACGGAACCGACGAACACGTAAAGGATGTCACCTAACAGGTGGTCGGGAGGAAAGTTAAAGAAACTTTCTATTTAGGGTTCAGGGTATATGACAAACTAGTATTAGACTACGAGGAGACTTACAACGTAGACTGTACTCTCAGACTACTACGTTCCTCTTTACAAAGTCTATAGATAACTATAGTGTTAAGGGTCGAAGTTATATTCGTGGTCGTACTAATTGTCGGTCTCCTTACGTCGGTTCGAGTCAGTGTTAGTAAGATCGTTGAAGATGTACGAGTCGACGTAGGTTTGTCGATCGGAAGTCTTCATCTCAATATCGTAGACGAAGGAGGTAAAGTTACTAGAGTTACGACAAGACTTTACTATACTAGGAAGGGTACCTAGACAAGGATGATCATTACTCTTATAATGGAGAGAATGGACTCCCTTTCTTGAACCGTTGTAGGAGTCCTTCTCCTAGTAGTCGTAATAGTTTGTGGTAGTTGGTAAGGAGAACTTACAATCTATAGGTGACCTCCTGTCTGACTTGACTCGGTAGGTATGTTCTTCGAACTCGTCGTCCTTATGACCTATAGGGGAACTCTCTGTAACAGTATGAGAGTAGTCTCCTCCGTAGTTGGGTCTTGTGTACACTTTTGGATCTCGTTCTTTACTTCGGTCAGCAACACTTACCCACTTCTATGAATGAACAGTCTGTAAAGAAGATACTTAAACTCTGTCTAGACCCAGAAAGGTTAAGGAGGGTAAGGGGTCTCCTCTGTTCTCACAGAGTTGTAGTCAGGTGATAGTCGTGGTACTTGTTTTTATAAAGGCTCGACCAGGTCGTGCAGAAAGGCAGGTCATTTATTACCTGACCTCAAACCAAAGACTGCATGTCCCTAGAAACCGGGAAGGGGTTCTAACCGTCCCTCTTGCAATTGGATGTTATGTGCATTACGATTTAGTAAATGTGTCATGTGCTTTTTCTGAATGTTTTCACGGCGGTCGCTACTGCTTTAAGACTCGTAAGCGTTTCTTTGGGCTCGATCTTACGACTCAGACAACTAGTAGTCCTTATTGACTCTCCTCACCCACACACTCGCTGAGTGTCTTCCTATAAAAAGACTAAGGTATCTAGAGTTCAACCGAACCTAGTACCGTAGTCCACCCCTCAGAAGATGTGCACGATGTCCGCGTGCCAGTAACTAACGGTTTCACCTTTGGCTTCGCCTCTCAACCGCAAGTACCGGTCAGACTAGCTGCTATTACTGACATTTATACGGTTGCACGAACCGGTTCAACTTTTGAGTGTCATTTTAATTGTGGTCACCGAGCTTATTGAAGTTCTGAGCGTCAGCGTCAACGCCGTGATCACCCCTGCCTACCGTACCCTAATCGCCACAATCAATACTAACGGTAGCTACAGCTTCAACCATCAAGTCGCGAACTTAGTTCTCGTAGCCACTGCAAGTCTCTACCTATAAAACCAAAGAACTTAAAGAACTTTTCCGCCAAGTACCACGAGCTACGTGTCGCCAGTTTCACTCACTACTCTCCGTTCTTGTTTCTGCGAGAACTAATATATTCGCGCCCGACACAAATGAGGTCAAGGTGAGGCCAGAAGGAATCCAAAGAGGTAGGTAAGGAGGTTAGTACTTAGTTTGGTAACGTGGGTTTTGCGTAAAACCTTTCGTCAGTTTCGTTCTTCTTGATCATGTCTGCCTCAGGTCGTTTTCCATGTCCATGGCATCGATTTACTAGAAGGCTGTCTTACCATGGTCAACCGGTCAGGCTGTAAGTAGGTCGAGTTTAGAACCTTCCGCCGAGATGCATGATGGAAGATTAAGTACTACCTGAACAGAAGCTCTTTGTAGTGGCTCTGAACAAGAGTAACAAGAAATCTTTCCAAACTCTATTTATCTGTTTCCAAGACGTGCCCGGACGGCACCAACTTCTTATGTTTTTTCTACGCAATCTTCGTTCTAGATTTTGTACCTTTTACATGCAGCGTCCTTTTCATGTCTTTCGTTCATGACACGGAGAAATGCGGTCTGGCACCAGTTTTCTACTCTTTGTTCCTATGCTTTGAAGTTGAGGAAAACCCTTCGAGTTGTAGTCGAAGTTGTGGTTGAAGGAAGAAACCGAATCCAAAGCCAGCTCCAGATAGGACTAGCAGTTGCAGGTAGTATAGCAGCAGTAGCTGGAAGTGGAAGAACCCGCAACTAAAGCCAAAAAACTTCTTGATCGTCGACTTCGTCTTCGGAACTCAAACCCAAAGCCAGAACCGAATCCGAATAGACAAAACCGCGATAGAAGTAGGTGTAAGTACTACAGCTGTTGGCATATTCAGATCTGCTGCTGAGGAGTCCAGGAAACATGTTGATAGTGAGGTAGCTAAAAGGTTACCCCAGGCAATCACTTTTCTGGATCATACTCTGCTTCCCTTGGACAGTGATGGTCACTGGGATGACTTTATGTTTGGACAAGGAATTGGTGTCCTTCTCTCATTCTCCTTGATGAAAAGAGGACAAACATCTGAAATGTTGTCTGTTCACCCTTTGGTGCACTGCTGGAGTCGTGAGAGAATGATTAAATCTGAGCAGCAAAGAATGTGTGAGGTGGGAAGCATAATTTTATCCTGTGCAATTCCTAGGGGATTTACAAGTCATGATTATGCATTGCGACGGATGATTTTTCCACATATTAAGGCAAATGGGGTATATGGAAAGCAGATAGGACTGATTGAATATTATGATGATAAATGGAGCAATTTTTCACTGGTAATGAATGAGAATGGAGATTGGAAGAATTCAGAGCAACTGGAGGTTCAAGTGATGGCCATGAGGAAGAAAGTGCTTGGTGCAGATCATCCACATACCCTCATAAGCATGGGAAGTCTAGCAGACACATACCGTAATCAAGGAAGATGGAATGAAGCAGAGCAGCTAGAGGTTCAAGTCATGGACATGAGGAAGAAAGTGCTTGGTGAAGATCATCCACACACCCTCATAACCATGGGAAATCTAGCAGGCACATACTGTAATCAAGGAAGATGGAATGAAGCAGAGCAGCTGGAGGTTCAAGTGATGGACATGAGGAACAAAGTGCTCGGTGCAGATCATCCACACACCCTCACAAGCATGGGAAATCTAGCAAGGACATACCATAAGCAAGGAAGATGGAATGAAGCAGAGCAGCTGGCGGTTCAAGTGATGGACATGAGAAAGACAGTGCTTGGTGCAGATCATCCACACACCCTCATGAGCATGGGAAATCTAGCAAGCACATACTGTAATCAAGGAAGATGGAATGAAGCAGAGCAACTGGAGGTTCAAGTGATGGACATGAGGAAGAAAGTGCTTGGTGCAGAACATCCACACACCCTCATAAGCATGGGAAATCTGGCAGGCACATACCATAATCAAGGAAGATGGAATGAAGCAGAGCAGCTGGCGGTTCAAGTGATGGACATGAGGAAGAAAGTGCTTGGTGCAGAACATCCAGACACCCTCATGAGCATGGGAAATCTAGCAAACATATACCATAATCAAGGAAGATGGAATGAAGCAGAGCAGCTGGAGGTTCAAGTGATGGGCATGAGGAAGAATGTGCTTGGTGCAGATCATCCAGACACCCTCAGAAGCATAGAAAATATAGCATACATATACCATAATCAAGGAAGATGGAATGAGGCAGAGTCCCTGGAGCTTGAAGTCACAAATATAAGGAGCTTGGTTGCAGAGACACATCAACAGGCATGTGAAATCTAGTAATTATATACCAAATTCAGGGAAGGTTGACTGAGGCAGAGTAGTTGGAGCTTCCATATCTCATAAAATAGTGGTCCCATTGTCAAAGTAGGAACACATTTGTATTTTATTCTAAGTGAACACGAGAATTGAGTGAGAACATAGAATTTAGTCTATGAGAAAGGTTTGGGTTGTGACGTGACCATCTCTTCCTTTCTTCATGGTGTTAAGTTTGAGAACTCTGTTCCGGAGTTTCGGATGGAGTAACGGACAGAGTCACGGAACGGAGTCACGAAAAGGATAGGACTTAGCCTCAGCTTATGTGCTGTGCTACCCAGAACCTTTGTGTCCTAGATTTCGGAGTAAGACGGAGCAGAGCGGAACTGGAAGTTGCAAAGAACTTAGAGGAAGCCCAAGAGTGGGAAACTAAGTCGATATTCAAACTGAGGAAAACATACAAGTTTCGAGTACTTAAATATAAAAGGAATAGCATCCAAAATATAAAATATAAATATAAATGCTGCGTTCTGCTCCCGGAAGGTCCTGCATTCTTGGGGTGAATAATCCATAGCTGGTGTGCTGACTGATAGTGGGAAAGTGATGACAAAGAAATAGTTGTTATGGTGAAGGTGTGGTAATGGGTTTGGAGTATCGTCGGAAGAGTCGGAATGATATGGAGAAGTCTCGGAGTTGGATGTAGGAGGAGTGGGACCGGAAACGAGGGAAAGTACTGGAACGGAGTACGGACTTCCGGAAACAACTCCGACGGAGTCGGACCGGAGTAACATATGACGGAATGTAACACATGGCCACAACCCCAACCTCGCGTTGATAGGACTGAAAATTGAATACCTATGGATTATTCATTTTTCATAATATTATTCTTCAATTGAATCAAAAAGATCAATAAACCAACCATGAATTAATCTACAAATTGGTAGTGTAAGGGTCAAAAGTGTTGACTACACTTGTTGATTAAACTGGAAATTGCAAAGTTTTGAATGTTAACTCAGCAGATAACTATGATCTGAATTGATCTATTTATCATACTGTAAAATAACACTACAAAAAGTTCAGACTATAACCATACAAAAATCCATAATGGTCAAATGAACAACTTGCAATCTAAAGTAACTATCAAGTCTACAACTGTGAAGAAATTTGTCATACAAGTCCTAGGACGATATCAGTAAACATCAATAAAGTTCCTGAAACAGTGAAACACTTTGTGACATTTTGT
Organism: Phlegmacium glaucopus; assembly: GCA_015039465.1. NCBI lineage: Eukaryota > Fungi > Basidiomycota > Agaricomycetes > Agaricales > Cortinariaceae > Phlegmacium > Phlegmacium glaucopus. The sequence continues at coordinate 287,085 of MU130662.1, forward strand.
GACATCATGTGACATTTGTGACATTATGACGTCATGAGACATATGATATCATAAAACAAGGCATGATATCATAAAACAAGGCATGATATCATAAAACAAGGCATGATATCATAAAACAAGGCATGATATCATAAAACAAGGATTTATCATCTAAAAACAAGGCATGACATCATAAAACAGCATAATCATCATAACATAGACATGACATCACAGACTCTTACCTAATTTTGTTTCTCATTTATGTATATAAGTAACTAGAAAGCACCAGTAACATTAGTGAATTTGCACTCATTCTTTCTTTCCCAAGTTTCACAAACAGTGAATTGGCACAAGTTAGAAAGAACTTACAAGTGGACTTGTCCTACTTCACTCAGTTCAAAGAATATTAAATCCTAAAGGGACTTGTCTTTGTTCTGTTTAAACAAAGAATATTAAATCCTAAAGGGACTTGTCTTTGGAGTTGGAATATTAAAGCCTTTGTCAGAGTCTGAGGAGAAATCCTTGTACTATAAAGCTGTTTCACAGTCTGCCTCAGGGACTTTAAATCATTTGTTTTTGGAACTGTTCATAGAATATTAAATCCTAAAGGGACTTGTCTATGTTCATCCAAATTGGGTTATCATATAAACAAAGAATATTGAACCCCAAAAAGGGAATAATCTTTGTCTATCAAATCACCATCTCATATAGTCTGAGAAATTGGACTTTAAACACTGGTCAAATTAGGAAAGAAGAGAGAAAAGAGAAAAGACAAGTTGTGAAAGATAGTCTAAAAAGGATTGGACTTTAAACCTGTATTTGGAAGTTCTATTCAAGAGTATACTGGTTATACTTTCAAGGAAACCCCAACTTGCTTAATACAGAAATTTGTTATTGGTTGCTGGTTGTTGGATTTGTTTTGAACATTTCCTTAAACAGTAATCTTAGAAATACAAATTAAACCATATCAGCGTTACACCTCCCTGCTCCCCATAAGAGCAGCTCTACTATTAATTTCATCTTATAAAATAAAAAAAAACAGAAGAAGGCCTTTTATAGGCAACCTAAGGAGGTTTTTATATAATACAAACTAAAATTATTTCGAGAGCTATGCCTAGAATCCAGTCTGACCCCAGCTTCTTAGAATGCCCTGACTTTGCATCTCCTGTTTACGCGGCAGCTCGGGCTCCTCTTATAAATTTAACCACCACTGAAGACCAAGCAATCCAGTTCTTAAAAGATATATGGGATGTGGGCAATCAGGCAGATAGGATCAGGTGGCATCAGCAGATCGACGATGACAATGATGCACTAGCTGAACATAACCAGATCCAATCAGAGGCAGAACTCCTAAGAGTTCAGACCAAAATAGCAGATGCAGAGGCGCTTCACAAGGAGGAGATGAAGAAAAACAAGGTCAAATATACCCCAATTTCAGACAGAGACGTTCCCACTATAGCCCCGGTTATCGCTTCTAATTACGCGATCAGAAAAATGGAAAAGGGTCTTTACATTGAGTTGTGGTACTACACTAACGCTGATTTAGACGACGCTTTACGGAGCTCGAGCACTATTGATGATGAAGTGATGGTTATGCTTCATCGTCCTGATGGCTCCTCTTCTTGGGTTCCCTCGGCATCCACTAGGGATGCTATTGGAGTTTTAGACGATAAACATATTTCCTGGGAAGATTTTTGTCAAGCAGTGCCGAGGATGATTGTTGCCATGGAAGAGGCTGATTGGCCACAGGACCGAGTCACAATGCTTGCCAAGTTCTGGGGAAATCTTCAAGTTCATGAGCTCCACTCTTCCAGGGACCCACTTGATCAGAAGACCTTAATTCTCTACCAAGCTGAACAACGAAGACTCTGGCACCTTGCCATTGCTTCCCCCTGTGGTGCCTACAATCTTTCTCAAATTAATGAAGAGATAATCAGAAAGACTCGTGAACAGGTGTATTGGGATGACCACAAACTCAAGGATAATGAGAGGGATTATCGTGTTCGTGCTTTCCTTCTCTCCTCTTCAAATCCTCATCTAATAAAAAAATTTCCTTTTTCCTTTTTTCCTCTCTCTTGTTACTCTTTCCTTGCTACAATCCTTGCCCGTCCGTCTCCCTTGCTACAAATGCATGCCCGTCCTTCTCTCTTGCTCCGTGCATGCCCGTCCTTCTCTTGCTACAATGCATGCCCATCCTTCTCTCTTGCTACAATTCATGCCCATCCTTCTCTCTTGCTCCATGCATGCCCATCCTCCTCACTTGCTCCATGCATGCCCATTCCTCTCTCTTGCTCTATGCATGCCCATCCTCCTCCTCTTTCATTGCTCCATGCATGCCCATCCATCAGTCTGATCAACAATCAATGATCCCCCCTCCCCTTCTGCAATGGAGAGCCCCAGTCCAATCCATTCCCCATCAGCCTCATTGCCGTTCTGTTTCCCCAGACCAACATGCTTCTTCCTCAAGGCAGTTCCCTCCTGAGAGATCCTTTGGTCCAAAGAAACCAGATTTTCATACAGGCACATCCGGAAGGGTCTTCTCCGTGTGTGCCGTATGTCTCAGCCATCATCCCCACAAAGTCATTGACTGCAACACTTCGACGCTATGGGACAAGATCACTCCCACGCTCGCAGTTCAAATGAACAAGTCCCTTTCTATGCAGGATGGCAGAGCTCTCTGTGCAGACTGGCAACAAGCCTCAGGCTGTTCCAGCCCTCACCACGACCCTCATCACATTTGCTCTGGTTGCGCTTCCCCAGCTCATGGCGCTCAGGGCTGTCCTCAAATGGAGAGGGTCTGAGCTCTCACTCCATATAACCCAGAGGCTTGGCAGGACCTCTTATTCCAAGCTGGGCTTTTGGCCAAGTACCCCCATCTTCCTCAAAGTATGCGAACAGGATTCCATCTCAACTTCCCTAAAATCTCTGTCACTCAAGCTCCACCTAACAAAGTTGCCATCGTTGAATTTGCTGAGCAATTCAACAAAATCATTTCCCTCAAAATCCAAAAACAACGCTACCTCAGTCTGCTTTCTCGGGAAGATGTCGAGTCTCTTATTGGTCCCTTTCAGTCTTCCCCTTTCTCCATTATACTGAAACCAGGAAGACTGGGCCCTTTTCGGGTATTGCAAAATTACTCTTTCCCCCACAATACCTCTCCTGAATTCCCCAACCCCTCTATCAACTCATTCATCGACTCAGACGATTTCCCAACCACATGGGGTACTTTCACCATCATCTCCCTTCTCATTTGTCAGCTACCTCCAGGGTCACAAGTTGCTACGCATGATGTTGCTGAAGCCTACCAAACTATTCCTTTACACCCCTCTCAGTGGCCTGGAGCCATTGTCCATATTGGAGAGAAGGTCTTTGGCATTGACTTGTATACCTGCTTCGGAGTCGCTCCCTCTGCTGGGGTATACGGTGTCGTTGCTGATGCTGGCACAGATGTACTCAGGTTCTGTGGAATTGGCCTATTGGCAAAATGGGTCGATGACCACATATTCTTCTGGATCCTTATCAGACACCTCGACGAATATAACCGCCAGTGTCTCGCACATCACGCAGACCTCTCAGCTCGAGGTCAACAATGTGATGGAGGTTGTCTATGGTACGGCGGCAGTCCTTTCCCAGATGGCATGCTTGATGAGCATGTTGAAGATTGTCAGTTCCCTTGCATCAATCTGTCCAGGAGTTCCCCCCATTCCATTGAAGATCAACAATATTCATACAACTTTGATGACATCGACCGCGTTTCTGGCCCTCTCAGAATTCCTTGGGAGCTCTCCAAAGACTCCCCTTTTTCCTCATCCACTTCGTACATTGGCTTCCACTGGGACCTGGAAATGCTCACAGTTTCACTCAGCATTGAGAAAAGGAAGAAATATCTTGCAGGCATCGAAGAATGGTCACTTCGGTCATTGCACGTCCTCAATGATGTTCAGAAATTATATGGAAGATTTTTTTTGTCAATTTAGGTCTTCGGAACCTAGGTTCCATGCAGACTTTACAAACTTATTTAACGAACTAAACTACAAAGGCCCCTAGTGCCTGTCTCCCTCCCCTGCAACCCCACACTGCACGGCTGAGGTGCGTCTAAACGCACCCATCCCCAGTCAGCCCAGCACGGAAACACTGTTTGTGTGGGCGTTGCTAAACATGGTGGGGTAGTGGTCCGGGTTTCTTTTGTTTGGTTACGCATTGAGTTTGGCAGAAACGCCCTCCATCTTTTAAGTACCCGACTGCTATGCAGTAGGTACGATGGGTGGATCCAGGGAGTGGTGGTGGTGGCCCGACATGTTGCGGGCAGATATAAAGTTTTCTTTTTGAGTCCATCTTACGTTCGATTTCTTGCACATGTCGGTAGGGTTCCTAAAATATTTCTAAATATCATGCATTGATATGATTGAATTTGCTTTATATGGTAATCAAAGGATTACTATTTTAGGAATTGTCTACAACAAATCCAGAAACCAGTAACTTTTAATGACCAACAAACTCTGTTTTTGTGCAAGTTGGGGCTGCCTTGGAAGTATAACCAGTACACTCTTGAATAAAACAGCAATACACTTTTAAAGTCCAAATTGTTCTAGACTATGATTCAAGTTTAAAGTCCAAATGTCTCTACATCAGGAAAAATGACTTGTGCCCTAGGCCGTCCTGAAATGTCCTGGGGTGCCCCAGGCAGCTCAGGGCGCTCAGGTCAAGAGGTCGCCCTGGGGTGCAAGTTACCTATGTATGAAAAGTCTTAGGCTGTCCTGGGGCAACCTGAGGCAACCTGAGAGCGTCCTGAGGCAACCTGAGAGCGTCCTGAGGCAACCTGAGGCAACCTGAGAGCAATCCTGAGGCAACCTGAGAGCATCCTGAGGCAGCCTTAGTCCCTTTGGATCTGATGCTAGAAAACATATATAAACCAGATATTTGAGTGGTCTCACACAACAGAATAATAATAATAACAATAAAATTATATTCAATTATTCTAAACATCATATATACTAGTAATAAAATAATAATAAAATAGTGATACATAAATATACTAGTATAATACTGGGGAAGTAGGAAATAAGAAAACAAAATTGTGGGTGGTTTATATATCTTTTGGATGGCGCACAGACCATTGGTCACATGATCACAGATAAGCATGATTTCAAGCATATGGTGCTGGGTCAGGGTAGATTACATAAATTCCAAAAAAGGAAATTTTTTAAAGATGGTAGAGAATTGTTTTAGGACCCTGAATATGTTTAAATTATATTAATAGCAGCTCTCCTTATTGAGAAAACTGCAAAATACTTTCCTGGACGCGGTGGTTAAAGATTTTCTAGCAAAATTCATAAATTCTAAGGGACTCCCAGGGCCTCCTGATGTGATTTGGTCCAGATGGTCAATGCACCAGGATACACTAAAGGTGTCCTGAGAAAATGGGTGACACTCAAAATTTTACCTGTGCTGCTCTAGGATGTCCTGAGGTGTCCTGGGGTGTCCTGGGGTGTCCTGGGATGTCCTGAGTAGTGATGTGATACTAACAAATTACCCAAGGCTACCTAGGGCCAAAATCATTTTTCCTGATGTAGACTATGATTCTGATAACAAGTTTATAGTCCAATTTCTTAGACTATTATATAGTGCTTTTTGATAGAACAAAGGCAAGTCCCTATAGGATTTAATATCCTTTGTCTATATGATAACCAATTTTGGTAATTCAAAGACAAGCCCCTTTAGGGTTTAATATTCTTTGACTATCCACAACAAATGATTTAAAGTCCCAAAGGCAGACTATGAAACAGCTTTATAGTACAAGGATTTCTCCTCAGACTCTGACAAAGGATTTAATATCCTTGCTTCCAAGACAAGTCCCTAAAGGATTTAATATTCTTGGTTTACACAGAACAAAGGTAAGCCCCTTTAGGATTTAATACCCTTTGAACTGAGTGAAGCAAAGCAAGTCCACTTGTAATTCCAATTCTAACTTGTGCCAATTCAGAGCGCTGAAACTTGGGAAAGAAAGGAAGAGTGCAAATTCACTAATTTTACTGGTGCTTTCTAGTTACTTTTATACATAAATGAGAAACAAAATTAGGTAAGAGTCTGTGATGTCATGTCTATGTTTTATGATTACTGATGATTTTATGATGTCATGTCTTGTTTTTAGATGATAAATCATTGTTTTATGATGTCATGTCTTGTTTCTAGATGACTGATCATTGTTTTATGATGTCAGGTCTTGCTTCTAGATGATAAATCATTGTTTTATGAGGTCATATGTTTCATAATGTCACATTGTCACAATTGTGACAAAAATGTTACAAAATGTTACAAAATGTCACATATGTCACATGATGTCACATGATGTCACATGGTATCACATGGTATCACATGGTATCACATGATATCACATGCTTCATTATTGTAGGACCTTTTATTGATATTTTACTTACTGATGTTATCCTTAGGACTTGTATAACAATCCTTCATAGTTGTAGACTTGATAGTTACTTTAGATTGCAAGTAGTTCATTTGACCATTATGGATTTTTGTATGGTTAGAGTCTGAACTTTTTGTAGTGTTATTTAACAGTATGATAAATAGATCAATTCAGATCATAGTTATCTGCTGCTTTAACATTTAATACTATGCAATTTCCAGTTTAATCAACAAGTGTAGTCACCACTTTTGACCCTTACAGTATCAATTTGTAGATTAATTCATGGTTTTATCATTGATCTTTTTGATTCAATTGAAGAATAATATTATGAAAAATTGAATAATCCATAGGTATTCAACTTTCAGTCCTATCAGTGTTATCCGTCCTGGTCGTCATCTATGGTTATTCAGAACTTAGACACGTCACCTAGCGTTGAGCGAAGCCATCCCGTTCATCCCACAAACCTGAGTAGCTCGCTCATACCGTCCTTGTTGGACAGTATCGCTCGAAGGTCTCTTGATTGACGCCCCAATTTGGTGTCCAGCGAGTGTCTCTCGTAGTCGTAGCTGGGACATTCGAATAGAAAGTGGGTTACTGTCTCGGCAATGTCGACATGCCTGATGTTCTTGCAACTAGTGCAGTACTTGGTGTTGGCTTTCCCAATGCGGTTGAGGTAGGCCTTAAGCGGCAAGTGGTTTGATCGTATCTGGAATAGGAGGCTGCACTGGGCCTGTGTGAGCCCATGCTGCATCGACCGGAACTTGTCATAGGGAAATCCAGGGTCTATCACCTCCATCCTACCCCTTCTCGGCGACGCTGCCCATTTCTCCTTCCAGTCCGTCCTGAACTTAGATGCCATCTGCTCCTTTAACAGCTCCGCGTTTAGAGGCAGGCATCGTCTGAGTGTCTTTGGGAGATGCGTGGTCAGTGAGGTCAATCCATTAGCAGCTAGCCGTTGATACACTGTCAGTACGCTAGGTGCTGTACTAACTGAGGTGTGATGCGGCTCGGGGCTTCGGTGGCCTAAACACTGAGTCAAGTGTATGCAGAAAGGTTCCAACTAAGGTAGGGCGACGGGATATGAGATGAGCGAAATGAGGAGCGATGTAATGACAAAAGGGCGACGAAGTAACGAAGTGGCGACGCAGTGACGAAGGGGAGATGCAGTGACGAAGGGGGCGACGCAGTGACGAAGTATAGTCGCTGTATGGGCGACTCGCAGTAAAACGCAATGAAACAAAGGTGAACGACGAGAGAGAGACAATGACAAGACTTAATTCTATACTCTGGGGAGAGGGGCGAATACTTTCTTATTATCCTTTGTAACTAAATTACAGGAGGTTTTTATAGTAGGTAGAGGAGATCACATGGCTAAGTTGCACATGTGTATCTATAAAACAAATCAAAACGATGAAACAGGAGTCCAAGAGGGACTAGGCAAAATGGGGAGACAAAACATCAGGGATAGTGGGCGATAAATGAAAGAGGACCGGTCGTCGCTCCGAGGGCCGGCAGGAGACATGTGGTATAGAGAGGCGATCAAGGAGCGATGGTAGATGTATCAAAAATAAAGGAAACAAAGTGTTTGAGGTAACCGAAGAGAAATAAAAGAATATAAATGATCAGCGACCCAAAATACCCAATGGTGTTAAGGAACTTCTCGATCCGGTGATTGTCGCTGGATAGGGGTGACTGGTAGGGTAGCAACGACGATTCGACACAGAACGATTTGGTGTAGCGTAAGGATCAGGCAGAAGTCTACCTTTTTCGACCATCCACATGATGTTTTCCACCAATATGGCTGTAAAGACTTTACCCATTGTGCAAAGCAGCGCAATTGGCCTATGAGCCTTTGGGATTTCGTAGTTGGGTTTCCCCAGTTTCCGTAGTACAATAGTCGTGAACTCCTTCTAGGAGTCGACATATGTTCCCAATCTAAGCGCACCCTGGTAGATTTGCATAAGATATTCCTCTATGATGTCGACCGTCTTTTGAAGAACAATGTTTGGTATGCCGTCCGGGCCGCTAGCTTTGAACGGGGAAAGCCTGTTTATCTGCTGATGTAGCTGATGTTCGGAGATGGGAGGTGGGTCTGGTAATGGGAGCGGGTAGTCAAAACCTTCTGGTACCGACGATTGCTCAGGCTTGGGAGGAAAGAATAGCGATGTTAGAGCTTTCACCTTATCTTCGTTTGAGCTGGCCTCCTTGATGGAGCCATTGTCAGTTCTGACTTTGAGCGTCGGTATGTGGGACTTTCCACCATCGCCTACCGGTTCTCTGAGGTATCCATTGGCCGTCCAGAGATTGTGGTCCACTGCTTCTTCTAAGAAGTTGGTCCAGTGCTGTCTCTTCGCTTCAATGATGGCTTCACCATACTCTCTTGCCAAAGTTTTTCGTTCCTCGTGGCAAGGGTGGTCAGGCACTGCTCTATGCTTCATACATGATCTACTTAGCTGGTTCACCCGTCTTTTGAGCCGCTGTAGGTCACCATTCCACCATCTTTTTGAGTAAGGACATGGCTTGTTGACCCTGATCTTCTCCTGTATTGTCTTCTGTAGGACTAGGGTGAGATCTGTTGCCGCCTGCTGTAGCTCGTTATCCGATACTAAGAAAGAAGGTGGGGGGGATTCCTGTTAGGTTTTCTTGGAGCTGCTCTCGAAACACTTCCCAGTCAGCTATTCTAAAGTTATAAGAGGGCTGTACCACCGTTCGTTCCTGTGGAATGTCAATGATCATGACTATCGGAAGATGATCAGTGCATGGTGGTTGAAGGAACGCGTCAATGTCACAGCGCCTGACATGGTTTATCAAGCCCTCACTGCACCAGACGTTGTCCGGTCTTGTGTAGCGGTTCGTTACCATATGCTTCAATGTTGACAAACCTTTTGGCAGGGCCATCACCATGCCTTTGTCAGCGACCAGACGGATCAGTACCTCTGCATCCCTCAGAGCCTGGGGAGTGAACAGCCGGTCGTCCTCATTGTTATCCCATAGCGGGTGATGTTGGTTGAAGTCTCCTCCCCATAGAAGCATGTCGCCGTCATTGCTCAGTAACTGTTGTCGCTCCTCGTGAATAAACCGCTTCAACCGCGAGAGCGATCTTGAGTGGTTACAATCGTTATAAATGTTGAAAATTGTGAGTCGGCCGTCTGAGGTTTTAATTTGGATTGCTGTAATGTTGTTATTGCCGGAGATGTTTAGGGCCTTCCAGGAGTTCATAGATAGTTTGCTGTTAACCCAAATAACTGATTGCAGCTGTTCCGTGTTTTCGAGGTATCTGTCCTGGGGTGAAATGTTTGAGAATCCGTTTGGCGTCCTCATGTGGCCTAGAGCTGTAATATAAGGTTCTTGAATTAGTAGAATGTCCCAGTGGTCGCCCAGAGGTCCATTTATTAGGTCGAGGTGGGCTTTCTGCGAGTTGTTTAAATTAAGTTGAAAAATCCGTAGTCTATTCAGCGGCTGTTCCTGTACTCTGTTCATGTAAAGGATGGGGGGGGGAGAGACATTTTTGTCAGCGAACATGGGGAATGCAACAGGGGACATGTAAGATAACGCATTGCTTAGCTGAGTTCCGACGGGCGCAAACCAACTTGGTGGAGTTCTGCCTGTGCGTTCGGGTCCTGGGTGGAACCTCCGTCTTGCTGAGGTCTTCCTTCCATGGGTTGTGCCTTTTCAAATCTTAGCTGTTGCTGCCTGAGTTGCTGTGAGCCCGTCTTGGTGATTAGCGGAGTCTGCTCCCTTGGGTCCGGGAGAGCCCATCGCTCCTGCCTGGGTGGTTCTGAGGCCCAGGTCCAGGGCTCCTGCGAGGGGTAGAATGGGAGGCCGTTCTCTGGATGCTTGAGATCGAACTCCCTGCATTTCCTTGCGAAAGTGGGGCAGCTTCTCGCCCAGCTTGGATGGCCATTGACGCCGCATGAAACACAGTGCTGCTTATCCGGGTCTAGGCAGTTACTGGTTCTATGGCCTTCCTTACCGCAGGTGCCGCAGATGTCTGTTTTCTTAACACATTCCGCCGCAACATGATTCCAACCCTGGCACTTGAGGCAGCATATAGGCTCCTTTTTGTACTTGGCGACCAATACCCGTTTGCTGCATATTATGAGTCCACCTGCTTTTGCCCTGTTAGCTGCGTCTGGGTTAGAAAAGGTCAGCACCAGGTGTCCGCATGTCTGCGTAGCCCTCCGTCTATTTGGCGGCTTGGCCCATCAGATTTTAGTCAGGTCTCCATCCTGCATCCCATTTACCTCCTCAATTTCCGTGACGTGATCTGAATTTGCTGTGTTGAGGTGTAACAGGACGTAGTATGCAATAACGGGGTGGCTCCGCTTCTTGATGCAGGCACCTCGACCCAGGGTACCTAGAGCTGTAATGAAGTCGTCAAACTTGTTCTGTTGGGCAAACCACTTAGCCCCTTCATCCGTGAGGAATTCGCCTAGTAAGCCTTTATTTGCCAGCTGTTCCACAGACTGGATCCTGTGGACTGTAGCGCTGCCTCCAGCCCCAACAATAGCCTCGTTGAACCTTTTGACGATATCAGCTTGGCTGAGCTCTCTCGTATCCGAATCCACAGGAAAGTCCAGGAGGAACTGTCGAGCCTGCTAGAATCCTTGGGTCAGCGTTGACCGGGGCCGGATTGTTGCTGAGGAGGGCTTCTTTGTACGTCTTGGACGTGGTGGAGGCGAGTCCCTTCATAGCTTCAGTGACTGTGGCTAGATGCTTACCCATTTCATTCTCCATTGTAGTGAGGAAATGACCTGTTAACGTTTTAAGTTCATCGTTCATGTATGCCAATTGGTCGTTCACCGCGTCTCTAGCCTTTGCGGCTATTGCTTCCTCCTCCATTTCGTCTAACATGTAAGCTGCTGCTTGTATGGCCTCGACCGCCTCTCTTGGTATCTTATCGATCGCTGCTATCTGGTGTAGAGTAGCTGCCAAGGTCGTGGTGGTCACCGGATGACCCTCTGGTACGAAGAGGAGCCTTTTTTCCAAGAATCTTCTAGCAGCTGCAGCGTTGTCAACCACATTAGGCTGGGAGTAGTCGATGATGGGGGAGGGAGTCCGTATGTTTGCCTCGCTACCGTCCCTTGCATTTGTGAGGGCGCTTCTATTATGTGTCACTGGTATTTTTACTTTTTTCTGTATGGTTTTGCCCGACATCAGTGTTTTGGGTGCGAAGTTCATCTTTAATGACGAAGATTAAGGGGGGTATTTGAGTAAAGATAAGCTACCATATGGAAGATTACTACACGCTCTCTTGTTGTCCCAGCAGGACGCGCTTACCTTACCAGTTTGGAATCCATGCTCGGTCTATGTAACGACTGTCCTTTCATTCCATACTCACCAGTTAAGGGCATCACTTACGAGCTCGCTTGGTGGTCCTCAAGACTTTCCCAACCTGTCGTCTCCAGACCAATTCCTGAGCTAGTCTCCCTCATCAACCTCAATGCCTTCTCAGATGCAAGTTCTGGCATCGGCATTAGCATCGTCATCCAAGGAAAATGGAGAGCTTGGCGCCTCATTCTGGGCTGGCAGACCCTTGATGGCTCATGAGATATTGGATGGGCCAAAGCAGTCAGTTTTGAACTTCTCATCAGGACCATTGCACGGTTTGTTGGTGTTAGCGGACACTTTAGGGCATACAGTGACAACAAGGGAGTCGTCGAGGGGTGGCAAAATAATAGAAGCAAGAGCAAAACTATCAATGGAGTATTCCATCGCATCCACTTATTCCTCGAAGACTTTGGATATGCTTTCTCTGTTCACACAGCCTACGTACCCAGTAAGTCCAACCCAGCAGATCCTCCTTCAAGAGGTATCTACCCCCCCCGGCCGAATTGCTCCTACCCAAGATCCATCTCCCATCTGATCTCAACAGGTTCATTATTGACTCTACCTACATCAGGAAAAATGACTTCTGCCCTAGGCTGTCCTGAAATGTCCTGGGGTGCCCCAGGCAGCTCAGGGTGCTCAGGTCAAGAGGTCGCCCTGGGGTGCAAGTTACCTATGTATGAAAAGTCTTAGGCTGTCCTGGGGCAACCTGAGGCAACCTGAGAGCGTCCTGAGGCAACCTGAGAGCGTCCTGAGGCAACCTGAGGCAACCTGAGAGCATCCTGAGGCAACCTGAGAGCAACCTGAGGCAGCCTTAGTCCCTTTGGATCTGATGCTAGAAAACATATATAAACCAGATATTTGAGTGGTCTCACACAACAGAATAATAATAATAACAATAAAATTATATTCAATTATTCTAAACATCATATATAGTACTAGTAATAAAATAATAATAAAATAGTGATACATAAATATACTAGTATAATACTGGGGAAGTAGGAAATAAGAAAACAAAATTGTGGGTGGTTTATATATCTTTTGGATGGCGCACAGACCATTGGTCACATGATCACAGATAAGCATGATTTCAAGCATATGGTGCTGGGTCAGGGTAGATTACATAAATTCCAAAAAAGGAAATTTTTTAAAGATGGTAGAGAATTGTTTTAGGACCCTGAATATGTTTAAATTATATTAATAGCAGCTCTCCTTATTGAGAAAACTGCAAAATACTTTTTTGGACGCAGCGGTTAAAGATTTTCTAGCAAAATTCATAAATTCTAAGGGACTCCCAGGGCCTCCTGATGTGATTTGGTCCAGATGGTCAATGCACCAGGATACACTAAAGGTGTCCTGAGAAAATGGGTGACACTCAAAATTTTACCTGTGCTGCTCTAGGATGTCCTGAGGTGTCCTGAGGTGCCCTGGGGTGTCCTGGGGTGTCCTGAGTAGTGATGTGATACTAACAAATTACCCAAGGCTACCTAGGGCCAAAATCATTTTTCCTGATGTACCCCTACAGTTCTACAGAACTCCATCTCCTCCGTGAGGGCCGCTACCCCCCTGCCGTTGCACAACGCATTGTCGACTCTTTCAGGAGTGCTGATGCCCACAACTAGCCAGCTTATACTACCGGTGATGAATCCCCCCTTTTCATTCCCCACCCCTTTCCCTTGTCCTCCTGACATCGCTAATTCACGCTTTTCAGCCACTATCGATGTCACCCTGTCTTCCACATCCTCGAGACACATTAGATATCGCTCTGACCTTACCCCTTCACTCTCGGACTTATGCCCACACTGCCCAGCTCGTGACTGTCTTTGTCTCTGGAAACCACTCTTTTCTCAATCGGCACCGGTAGATGGCCATTCGCTTGAAATCACTGAGGCCGACTTAGACCGTGTCATAACGGTCATCAACACTTCATGGCAGCCCTCCACTTGTGAAGCTTATGGTGCCGGTCTCCTTGTTTTCCATGTGTTTTGTGATCTGCGGAGCATTCCAGAGGCTCAGCACTGTCCTGCCCTTCCCTTACTTATGTCAAGACTTTACACTCACCCACCAGTCCGATCGGACTCCGAGTAATCCGATCGGAATCCGAGTAGTCCGAGTAAAAACATCAAAAGTCCGAGTTCAGTCCGAGTCAGTCCGAGTTCAGTCCGAGTTCAGTCCGAGCTGAGTCCGAGCTGAGTCCGAGTCCAAGTAAAAATTACTTGGACTCGGACTCAGCTTGGACTCAGCTCGGACTGAACTCGGACTGCATCAGAAAAAATGATTTTGACACCTTTAGTGCATCCTGGTGCATTGACCATCTGGATCAAATCACATCAGATCTGAGAAAATAGAGACCTACTAGCTACTTCTGTTAAGGTTTGGTTAAGGTTTGGTTAAGGTTTGGGTTAAGGTTTGGTTAGGGTTTTATTAAGGTTAGGGAGGTATATAGTTTCCATTCTGCTCAGATCTGCTCAGAATGCCTGCCAAATCTGCTCAGATCTGATCAGATCTGGTGGATCACAGCAAAGACCTCAAATTTTCATATAGAATGTTTAACTGCCGCGTCCAGGAAAGTATTTTGCAATTTTCTCAATAAGGAGAGCTGCTATTAATAGAATTTAAACATATTCAGGGTCCTAAAACAATTCTCTACCATTTTTAAAAATTTTCCTTTTTTGGAATCTTATGTAATCTACTCTGACCCACCATATGCTTGAAATCATGCTTATCTGTGATCATGTGACCAATGGTCTGTGTGGGAAGAGGACAAACATGGGTACAAACATGGGTACAAACAAGTAGTCTAAGCAATTTACTTGGACTAAGTCTGTGTAAGTCCAATCAGAATCCGATCGGAATCCGATGACACACAGTCCGATCAGATTCCGAGTAGTCCGAGCAATTTACTCGGACTGAACTCGGACTGGGCTTGGACTCAAAATTTGAAAATGGCTGGTGCTCCAGCCAAATTTGAGTCCGATCGGACTCCGATTAGTCTGATCGGAATCCGATCGGAATTAGTGGCTTAGTGTAAAGACCTCACTTATGTTGACCTTCATTTCCAGCTGCGCTGGTTCGTACTCTGGAAAAACTCTTGCAAACTATTTTTATGCTATCCGAGCATGGCATGTGTTACATGGTGCTCCATGGTTAATGAATACAGCTGAAATGAAAGCAGCCCTCGATGGGGCTACTCTCCTGGCCCCACCTACATTGAAGAGGCCAAAACGAGTCCCATTCACTACCCACATCATCATCTCAATCATATCGTGTTGATAGGATCCATATGACCTTTAGGTTCGTAAACAGGTTATTTTTGCAGTTTAACAACTTCGCAGTATATGCGGATACCTCGCGGGTACCAGTTTCGTTCGCATCATCATTTGCAATTCTCGCACATCCTTCGCATCTTGCACAACATACTATAATCCTCGCATAACCTTTGCACATCACTTCTACAACCTTCGTGACTATCCAACGCACCCTCATTCCTCTTCGCACTTCATACTGTGATGTCGTAGTATGTACTACGGTAGAAATGATATTTTTAAAGTGCGAGAGTTTTAAGAGGGATCGGCCTGTCTCTAGTTCAAGCAAGGGGTTTCGGGTGATTTGTGTTTTAGATAGCACAAGCCTTCCTCGGTAACGGACTTTCGTTACTCCGAGTAGCTTACTTGTGTTTTCTTTATAGAAATTGAGGTAGGACTCGTAATATGAATCCTTTGAGAATGAAATTGAGGGGAGGTAATCAACTAATTTATTACGGTACAAAAGTCCAGTATTTAAGCAAAATAGGACAATGAGAGAAATTGTGTGTGGCATACACTAAATACAACGTGTTTCGTTGGGCCGTCTGGTGGCCCTATCCCATTCCGGTAATATCTTATGGGTCCATTGTTCAACAGTAAAGGAATTACTTTCCTTACAATACTTTGACATATCTTCAACTCTCTCTATCAATACTGGACTTAGCCATTTCTTTCCTTCGCAACCACACCTTCGCACAGCTTCTCTTTAATCTCGCGGTCTTTCACGGCTTGCATACACATCCCTTTCACTGGTTTGATCATGGTCTGTGTTGTTTTCAACTTACTTTCTTTTAACTTTCTATATATATTATTATTTTATCATCTCCTTCAAAACAGGAGGTCATTCAACTGACCTCCTTACTCATCACTTCTATTATTATTCTATCTCCTATTTCTTTGTTACCAAACTACTGGGCCCATGTGACTTCGCATTAGCTCAATTTTTACATTACTGTTTCGCATATCCGCACCTGGCTAGCTTGTTGCTCTTGTATTAAGTACCTGTAGCAAGTAGGAGGGAAGGTGAACAAGAGACAGCCAGAGTTTTGATCCCATAAGCTTTGCAGCAACATTCTAAGTCAATAGTCTCATCCTTTAAGCTACTTCGCGTACTGCGTTATCATTCGCGAGCTTCGCTATCTTCGCGGTCTACTCATCTTGTGTATTTCAATACCGCAAACTTCTCTTTAATTCTATCGAGGAAATCTACATTAACCCCTCCAAACTATGTTACTACTTGCGGTCTGATCCCACCGCAGGTACATCAGCGTCTCGACTTAACCAAGCCCTTGGATGCAGCAGTGCTTGCTTGCCTCACCACCACATTTTATTCAGCAGCACAACTTGGTGAATTCACAGTCACATCTCTAAAAGCCTTCAACCCGGCCCATCATGTCAAGCCTTCTGATATTAGGAATGACCAAGATAGGCACGGCTTTTGAGTCACCGTTTTCGCTCTTCCTTGGACCAAGACCTCTCCTAATGGAGAGGATGTCTACTGGTCCACTCAAGAAGGCACTTCTTGTTACATTCCGTCTTATGTTACTCTGGTCCAGCTCCGTCGGAGCTGTCTCCGGTACTCCGTACTCCGTACAGTGCCTTCCCTTATATCCGGAACTACTCTTCCTATGTTCAACTCCGAGACTTCTCCGTGTCATTCCGGTTCCTCCGTCTATACTCCAAACCCGTTACCACTTCTTCACCACCACCACTATTCTTTGTCATCATCCTTCCCACCATCAGTCATCATACCCGCCATGGATTATTCACCCAAGAATGCAGGACCTTTCCGGGAGCAGAACGCAGCACTTATATTTATCTTTTATATTTCGGTTGCTATTCTCTTATTTATTTAAGTACTCGAAACTTATATGTTTTCCCTTAGTTCAAATATCAACTTAGTTTCCTCTTCTTTTTTTTCCTCTAAGTCACTGAGGTCTTCCGACTTGTTACTTTCTTCTTCTGTTCCGAAATCAGGACACCTTAGGAGCTGGGCGGCACAGCACACACACTGAGGCCAATGTCCTTTCCAGGTTACTATTCCGGAGTAACTCCGACGTGACTTCCTTGTTTCAAACATAACACTTCTGATCCACAGCTCGCCCTGGCAAACCATCTTCTTGTCAACAACCCGCCTATCGACAAGGCCCTTTTTTCATGGATGCACCCCCAGGGTCTCCGCCCTCTCACCTGTGGCGAGTTTCTCAAACAAATTAACGCAGTGGCAGCTGAGTTGGGCATTGAATCCCTCAAGGGTCATGGCATTCAAATTGGGGTGACACTAGAGTACCTTTCACGAGGTATTCCTTTTGACGTGGTCAAATCCATTGGCAGGTGTTCAAGTGAGGCCTTCTTGCTTTACCTACACCAGCACGCGGTGATTATTGCCCCTTATATGCAAGGTACTCCAGTTATGGAAGCCTTTACACGCTACACTATGCCCTCCTCGTTAATTATCACTTGGTGAGTTTTTTCCTTCAAAGCCCATTTCCTAGATTAGGGGTGTCTAAGACTTCGCTTGTTGCGTCTCTGGGCTCCTTATACCCGGGAATCACAGCTCATCTTAGATTGTCTTTTTTCATAGTTCTGGGCCCTTGTTTCAGTCGAAAAACCCTTCGGGTTTTTGCCCCAACTTAAATCTACTCTCGTCTATTTACACTATCATTTAGTCTACTCTCATTGATCTCACAGATCAGTTTTCTCCTTTAAAATAACACACCCTTCGCTCGCATAGATTGTACTTCAGTGGAAACTTTAGATACATTTGGAAAGAAGAAATTACCTTTCAAGTTTCTATGGAAAATGTACACCTAGTCATTTTCAGTAAGTGTCAGCATCATACAGACCATATATAAGGTTGCTGTGGAATATGTCATTACAATACAGGCTCTCAGGCTTAGTGATGTTACGGCTCGGCTCGGCTCGGCTTAGGCTTGACACGGCCTCTAAAAAGCCAGGCCCGAGCCGTAGGCCAAAACTTTGCACGGCTTGGGCTCGGCCTGGGGCTCAGGCCGCGGCTTTTTCCCACACGGTTAGAAGGTAAGGGAGAACATGAGGGCAACAAAATTTGTATGAAATCAAACTAAAAAATGACCATAAATGACTATCAATGGTAATATTATCAATTACACTCTGTTACAGTGCTGTTTTAAGTCATCAAAAGTTCAAATTCCCCCCTTAAGACTGCCAAAAATGCGAATTTCGAGGCTCAGACCCAGGCCGTGCTTAAGCCGCGGCTCACGGCCTGAAAAATCTGAAGCCCAAGCCGTAGGCCGTCAAAGCCGTTGGTACGGCTTTCCCACGGCTCGGCTCGGCTCGACGGCTTGCGGCTTTGAAGCCGAGCCTTTCACATCACTACTCAGGCTATTTTTCATTCCTCTGTGCACACTGAAAGTCAGTTATTTAGTACACTGAGCCTAGTCTCTCCTAGCCAGACTTCGATATATGTGATGTGCCCTACGGATCACGATATATGAAGTCTGTTGTTTACCGCGCCCTCCGAACCGTGTCAGAAAGTTGTTATGTAATCTTCGGACTTTGAAAATATGGTCGCAGGCGTTTTTCTCAACGAGGAAGAGGTTGTTGGATAAAATTTAGAGAACAAGACTTTTAAGATATCACAATAATCATTGTTGTAAAAAATTAGGGGCTTATGAGCTGATGTGGAAGAGTTAGGCAAATGGGTGAGCAGTTCGAGGCAATCTCAATGATTATGTAAGGTACTTTCTCTCGTCTGACCCACAGGAACGAAATCGACAACGAGAACTCAGCCGCTCAGGACGAAATTTTCACCCGATATTCTTTAAACTAATTCCATATCCCTTGCATATAAAACGTCGCAAAATATCCACCCCGTCGCGTCCACTCGACGCGACGATAATTGAAGCTCCGAAGATTACATAAGAAGTTTCTGACACGGTTTTAGGGGCGCGGTAGAAACAGGACTACACTGAGCCTATACTAGTAACAGAGGCTGAGACTGGTCCTAACCTTTCCTTTTTGTTTCATGGTCAAGTCAACAGTAAGTATAGTATCCCAAACTAATGCAAAAAGGTTCTAAGGCAGAAAGTGCATGTGTCACCAGAGAAAAATGTGATTTTCAAATTTCAATCTCTAGGTCATCTTCAACATTGATGCACATGATGCTAATAATATATGGCCGTAAATACACTGTACAGCGTGATGGCAATGCCTTATACAGTACGACACGAGTTCACCATACTGGCAACTGCTCTACCATCAGAAGTACACTTCACTACAGTATGGGATACCATAAAAATACGGTCGGCAGTTCCACAAAGAACGGGGTATACTAATAATTAGATAGTTACAACTGTTTTTACACTGATAAAGGCGCAAAGTACATACAAAACAAAAAAGAAAGAAAAGGTCCGAAAAAAGAGTCGAAGACAGATATGAATAATGTTTAACGAGAGAGAGAGTGAGTGTTTGGAAAAAAAAAGGTGTTATGTATGTACAAGTTGATGCGACGGGCTGCGTTAAAAGGAATGGAAGGTCGTCTAGAAAATGCATGTATGTACTAGACCAAAGATTTGTCAGAAAAATGTTTAAAGAGAGTGAAGGCGAGTGAGTGTGAGTGTGCAACGAGAAGAAAAGAGGGAAAAAGAAAAATTTAGTCCAAGAAGTTATAAATCCAAGGTGGGCCGGGTCTCAAGTCTTTTTTAGATCGCCAGTTTAACTTGATTGGAAAATACCGATCCTTGCTCCCGAAGCGCGGTCTCTATCACTTGCATCCCTTCCAGCACCTTTTCTTCTTCAAGTCTCCTGCCGACTACCTGTACACCAAGTGGTAGGCCATGCATCTTTTCGACGTTATATACTGAAAAAGCGGTCTTGGCAACGGCGTTGTAAGACTTGTAAACTTCGGAGTGGATAAAGTCTTGTGGGAGGTCGTCAACTGTTTTGTCGACAAAGGTGACTGGGAGTACGCCGGCAGTGTAATCGAGCTATTTTTCAAATGGTCAGCGATCAGTTGGTCGAAACAAAAATACACCACAAAGAATAGACAAAAAAACTTACCAAATTGAAAAGGAGCGTATAACTGGCGCTCGTGAGAGTCGTTTGTTCAGAGGTACCATTTTCCAACGCTGGGAATGAATGAGGCACCGTCAACACAAAGTCTAAACCTTCCTCCGTCCATTTCCTATGCCATTCTTCCCTATATAAATCTCTTGCTACAATCGATTCGCGATCTTGGGCAGCAGTTTTTGTATGCATTATACCATAGAGTTGACTAGCCATAGGGTCGCTCGAACGAACGAAGAAAGCGAGGATCTTCTTGATGAGTCTAGGTAGTTGGAGAAGATCTAGGATTGACTGGGCGGCTGGAGAGATCGTTTCGTTGGGACTTAGAGCGTTTATAATTTGCTGGCCTGGATGAGAATAAAAAAGATAAATTTCAAATTCATGGAAATACATCGGAAATCGGCACGTACCCCCATCAGAGAAGAGAAGCTGATATCCGATTTTCAACCCTTCCCAGATATTAGGAGGTTGGCTAAGTGAAATTGATATGAATACCAGGAGAATGACGCAGTTAGACTGCCAACATACAAATCGACGACTTCATGGCCTTGCTTTTTCAGAGCCGAAACCACTTGCTTTAAGGCACGTTTACAAGCAGGTGTGGGAGGGATCGTGCCTAGTACCGATGATTAGCGAACCATTTTAGAAATACAGTCACGTAAATCGATTACCATCTTCCCAAATAACCCCCCATTTCAGTTTGCGACCTTCGTCTCGAAGGTTGACATGTTGCCAAGGTAAAGGAACACACTGTCGGAAGTTTGTTTTCAAAAGGGAAAATGCAAAGACCAAAAATGTGAGAAGACTTACGGTATGATCGTATTGCCATGGCTTTGCCAAAATGACGCGCTTCGAAAATTCATGCAAGTCCTCAAGATTACCTGCCAATGGGGATGTCACAATCGGTAAACCTTCCAATCCCATCATGGACGACCCGCTGCCCCACATTGGAAATCGTCCAGCGCTAGCTCTTAAACTCCACACTCCACAGAAATGTGCAGGAATCCTGACACTACCACCTATATCTGTTCCAATCTCGATTTTACTTCCACCACATGCTACCAGCGCGCCGCCTCCTCCTGTAGAGGCGCCGGCGGTATGGTTTGGGTTGTAAGGGTTGGTAGTGCGGCCAAAGATATCCGAGACCGTCTCGATGGCGAGCAGACCGGTGGGGACGGTAGTTTTTACGTGAATTAAGGCACCTGCGTCTTGAAGTAGGCGTACTATTGACGACGAGGTCGCCGATGGACGTCCAATATTACGAGAGTAACCAATTGTGGAATCATAACCTTTGATGTCTACCGTGTCTGGATGGATAGGGTTTAGTTTACACATATAGTTTTGAGTAATCTCGGCACCTTTGATGCTGACGGGTACACCCATTAGAGAACGTTCGCAAGTAGGATCGTTCATGGAGTCGATTCCTGGTCCCCAGTTCGCAACTGGAGGAATGACGAGCGATTCTTCAAACATGATTTCTGTAACGCAGTTGGTAGCTTTTTGAGCAACGAGAGTTTTCTTTGCGTAAGCCATCATGATAGCTGTAGGTGAAATGGCGCCCGAGCGACATTGAGATACGAGTTGAGAAATGGAAAGAGCGTGGATTTTTTCTTCTGAAAAGGAGAGTGGTGTGGAATAAACGGCGGGGAGGGAGTCAATTTTTGACTGGCGCTCCCTTTGCTTCCAGGCGCTAATTCAACTGTTCAGAGCATGATATAAATCGAATTGTAAAGAGCTCACCATGCACGCTGATGAGCAGAAGGTGAAAAAGAGAAAATCATGATTCAAGGCGAAAAGATAAGTCAAACGAGGTTGTAAAGGCAAGGTCGACCCCTTATAGCCCTCGACTCTATCCGAGGAGTTACGTAGGCCAAAAAGAATCCCTGTGAAGCGGGATATCCCATGATCCTTTTAAATCTTCGCCTGGACTCTGGTTCGGTCAAGTAGAATATCCAAAAACTCTATCTGAAAAGAAGGGAGTCATTAGAACTGCATCAAACAGCCATACTTCTGACACGACATAGTCCAGATGTCCTCCTGGTTGTCTGATTCCCTGACTGATATTAAAACGTTAGGACTTGTACATCGAGCTCAGCGCATGCGCATTTCTGGCACTGAAAGATCCGATAGGATGCCCTCCTGCCCATCTCAATGATATCCTAAAAAAAAAAAGGGTGACTGACTCCCTACGAAGGGTTTAGTCACGCTTTCGTCGCTGGGTAGATGTCACGGCAACTGGAGGTGACAGCAAAGTAATGATCTGCGGCGCAGAGGTTCTGGAAGAAAAGTTAAAACTTAGGCGAATCCTACTAAGGCAGTTTTGATTCGTGAAGGGGCCGTCAGACCATTGGCACAAGGTCTTTTTGTTACCGTGTGCTTGTGGAGTAACCAACCGTTCGTTTGGATAGGCGTCAAATCTTGATCTTCATGAAGCTTTTGAGAGAAAACCGGATCGATGGAGTTCAATAGATGAGTACAGATGAGTACCAAGTGCCAGCTGACACCTGACACCTGTAGCGCTAGTAGTAGTGGCTATCATAGCTATAGCTTGGACGGGTGCGATTCCAAAAGCCATGTAAATAAAAGCCCTGAAACTAGGCCATTTTGGGCCTTTATGCATATGTCCGGTAGTAGAAAGGGGAAGGTTAAATAATCGACGGAGTTTGGACCTCAGGACCCTGATGTCGGCTTTCCGGTGTCGCTTGTCTAGAAATCTCTTGTGAACACTCCTTGCACAACTATATACATCGTCATTCCGGCATTTTAAGGGCCCACCGCTCCAGTGAAAATGAAGAAAAATAAAATTAAGAGCACAACTGGTGAAGAACATCGACTTGATTGCCTTGAAAACGTCTTTCAGAGGTGCGGTAATGACCTAGGAGATTCTTCAAATTAATATCCTATATGTAGTAGTATTGGTCAGTGGAGGCAAGACAAGATAAGGTACATCAAGGCCGACCTTTATGGTATCCTCACTTCAGGTAAGTTGATCGGGGGGTAACCAAATGGCATAATGCGATTTCCATTCAGACGAAATCCTACGAAATCCCGAAAAAGTAACCTTGTGACTAACATATGTCGCGAGCCAAATATGTTTCATAATCCCGAACAAAACTACTAGCCTTGTTAGTATAATGAACAGATTTGATTATATTAATAATGAAAAAAGTATATATCAACTGACCCCCCAGGTGATAAAAATCTCTAAACACCGTAGATCTGGGGTGCCTGGGCAGATGAATCCACAAATTGATCCCTGTGATATTCTATGGTCCAATGATTGAGCCAAAAAAAAAAGGTAATTGTTTAATTGGGAGACAACAAAGTTCATCGTGCACCATACACACGGTTAACTCGCTGATAAATTTTTATCCATTTGCGTCACTTGTAATAAGAAAAAAAGTCAATCAGACGAGCAACACCCAACCCTACAAATGAATCATACGACTCATACGCCACTCACCGTACTCCTCGAAGCTCGCTGAAGCTTGTACCTTCCCTGCATCCACGAACATAGATATAGATTTCACAGATGCCTTTGTCTTCGGGCGTTTGAAGCGCAAGAATCCAACTCCTCGTGACCCTTCTTGTCGAGGATTCTTGACACAATAAGTGTGTACGTGTGACCATAGGCTCCGTCTATATTCTGGCCCTTAGGAGGACCCAATGAGTGCGACGAGTTCATCTCAGTTCAGAAACATATTCTGCAACGACGACGTGCGCTTGGTTGTTCCACAAATCAATTATATGGCACAGGAACATCGCTCATACTAGTCACGTCAAACCACCGAGTTACTGAGGAGCTATAGCGGTCAAAGAATGACAAAGCCCTAGTGTAAAGTAAAACCGACGTCGCACAGAGCCTGATGGCGTGGAAGCACTTCCCGATTAAAGACATACATAGCACACGTTCAGAGCCGACTGTCGCACTGGGGACTTTCCCGATCGATGTCTGAGGAAAGCATAAGTTGTGGGTTAAGTTATCTCCATGCAAACCTGTCAACTACCTAAATAAATGGAGAAGTTAAAGTGTGAGGATGAAGGTGACATACAGGGAGGACGAACTCACGAGACTACTGACAAAGCACCACAAAAGTATTATTGCCTTCTTGACTGAGCTTCGAGTAGATCCGCCATATACTCCTAGGCCATATAACTTCTTCCCCCCGCCAGTTGTAGGTAGAAGTTCTGCACGGAACGGTGAAATGAAAAATGAACCATTTGTAACAATTTTTAATATCCCAGAGCCACCCACGTTCATCGGTGCAGAAGAGTTCGTATACCATGACAGAAATTCCAGCGATCCGGATGGTACCTGTCCTCCTAGAACCTCCGTTCTCTTTGAAATTTCCAAATACAGGGGGATCCAGGTACTTAATCGTGAATTCTGTCAGCAAGGGGGGAAGCGGGCTGCCAGGGTGTTTTTTTTTTTACAACACTGAGTTACAAGAGGTTACAAGTCAGTACCTCCTCCTTGGATCAGCCGGTAGACCCATCAATTCAGAAGCATCCGACGAATAGGATCGGTAGGGAACACATCTGTCGATAACGTGTCGGCGGTGCCTTGCATCGTATTTACCTGGTGTCAAGATGGTCCATAAATAAATCCGGCTTCAGCTTTGGCCTAACCCGGTCAGACCAATCCACCCATTGGCAGAGACAGATCGTCTAGATGCGGTTGAACATATTGCGAATGAGAAAAACGAAGGCGGGGGGGGGAGTCAGACAGAACCCGGTGTCATCCAGTGGCCGGGTATTTTTTGTCACATACGCCTCTATTAAATTCAAAGGTAGTCGGTAGTTGGTATACTTGCAGCAATGACAAGAAGTCTAGGTTGTATTGGATTGGGTCAGTGTATAGTACAATTACAAACGTTTTGAAGTTGCCACGCATAACCTAAATAAGTGCACTGTTCACATATGTTTTTAGCGTTTGTTTGAAATGTTGAGGAGAAAAGGAATTCACATTAAAATAATATATCACGCAATATCCATATCGTACGCTGATTTGATCTGATGCTCCGAGTGCAAAGTCCGCTCGTCAGGCTCTTCGAAATCACTCCAGCTAAATATTTCTGCTTCCGGAATATCATCAAAGTCAGCTAATGCAGCTCGCTGCGCACATTCTTCAGCATACGCTTCAAGTTCTTCGTCATCGAGATCAACGGGAGTGAGTTCTTCCTCTGGCCGAGGTTGCTTCGTAGTAGAGGTAGATGCACGAGGGGGGCTGGCTGAGTCCGAAACTATATAACAAAAACGATCAGCTTGGTACTTCTAACAAGTACGAAGCTTCAGAAGAGAACAACATTATACACACCTGTTAGTTCTTGTTCCCATGTAGCGACGTCTTCCAAGTCCGGGTCAAAAGAAGAACCGACTTCTTGAGCATAAGATATTCTGTATGAATGGTGCTCTTTCCTAGTAGCATTGGCCATGATTCTTCGAAAAAGCTAGAGAAAAAACAACTAAGATGTGATGATAACCCGAAAGTACTGCAAAACAGACCTCATCCTGCATGATATCCTCATCATCCTCTTCTTCATCATAATCCATATAACAATCATCACTGCTAGACTGATTTGAATATCTTCTTTCTTTGAAAGCTTTCGCTCTTGCTTTTGCTGCTCTTTCGAAACAGCGAGCCTTAAACCGGTCTCTCAGGAACACTTTCTGAGGATCGGGACCAGCGGGGCTCGCGAGATTATTCCCATCGGAAAAAAGTCTTCCACTAGAGCGTCGCGGGTTTGAGAAAATTCGTGTTGGTGCTGGTGTATTAGGCGCAAGAGCTTTGTACTGAGACCGTCGACGTGCCTGTGCGGCGACCACAGGAGATGATTTGGACCTATCTGGTGAGCGTGCCAAAGGTGAAGGATTGAGGGGTTTATATGTGAGCGGGTTTCTAAGAGCTAACGGCGTCGAAGGACATTCATAAGCAGGACTTGAGGAATGCATCGCCTAATGGTGGTCAGAGTGAGTCCGAGAATGGGTGACAATAATCGCGTTTGGTCACAGTGTGACCGATCGTGCTCCCGTTCAACACAGGTCACGTTGGTAATCGAAGCATGCACATCATATGATGCAGAGGCAGGCGTTAGTGAATCTTCGGTTATACTCATTGACAATAAATAAGATCTGGGGCTTTCAATTCTTTTTTGATTACAAATTTTTGTAAGTGCTACAAATAACGTATAGTTTAAAGGGGTAGATATTGACTATTTCATACAAAATGATGATACGCGCTCAATAGGAATAGTAGAGTCGAGGTCTGGCAAAGTCAAACACCGATCCTATGAAGTTCTATAACAGTGCCTAGACAAATTTGAGGGGGATGAAAAGTAAGTAGAAACAATGAAAGACAAGGGAGCCAGGCTATGCTTACCGCTAGACCGTGATTGATCAGAATCCACGGCTTCTAAACCTCGAATAGAGTAATCGTCCTCAAATCCACCTCCAGATATCTCAGTCGGATAATGCGATTCAACCAAAGTAAGGTTTGGAAAGGTCACGGTTTCCGTCGCCGTCCGTATTGTTGCAGGGACAAGGGAGGGATCACGTATATTGAGCATCATCCGTGTCATCATCACGGAAGATATTCTGCAGCAATGGTTTGGCACAGTTAAAAAAGGTGATTTAGTGGGGGGTTACTAAAACATACGTGTTTGTGAAAGACATCCCTATATCTCTCGTCAATGGCTTTATTTAGATTAGAAGGATTGAGAGTCAGTCAGAACGGTTTGGTGGCCCAGAGAGACGAAGTGATATAAAGAATGAATACTCACGTCGCTAAGCTAGAGAAGGTCAGAGATTGATGGTGACGACGACGATGGCACGCTTACCAGGAGGAGCAGAATATTCATCAGAGTAGAGATTGTCATTACACTATCACAAGAACAACATTAGATAACAACAATCACGAAGCAGAAGAAACTCTGCATACCCGAAATACATTGCTCCTGTGAGATGTAAGGGTTCAGATCAGTTTCGTTGAAGCTAAGTCAGCGATTCTCTCTTACCATCCCACATAAATATAGTCAACAAATTGGAATGAGTCATTCGTGGAAGCGTTAGAATCCTATACAGCGTCATGCCAAAAACTAGAAGATCAAAAGCAAGCTGTGCTGTCCATGATATAGCCATTCCTGCCAACAGGTGAATATCAATACCAAGGGGGGAAAGGGGACTGAATCTTACGCAATGCTCTAAAATGTATGGCAGTCAAGGTTGGACACTGAACAGGGAGTAAGGAGACATTTGAAAGGGAGGACCGTACCGATAATGGCTTGTAGAAACGCCACAACCAGTTTCAAACAGGACGTCTTCGAGGGGTTCGCTCTTCCCTCCGAAACCAGCCCACTGAGATCGAGCCAAAATTGGGGAGACGTTAAATCAGATCTGCAAAATTAAATGGCAAAACAGGGTACTCACACAGGCAACGGCAAGTAATGCAGCCGCAATGACGACAAAAAAAATAAGGATCCGAATATTGCGTCTATACAATGCATAGATACGCATGATCAACATGGCTATTACACAAAGAGAATCGATATAATCAGAAGATCGGCAACGAGAGAGAGAGGTAAGATCAGGACACACCCGCAATGACAGCTTGGATCAATGTTGAAATATACTGATGATATGCCTTAAGTTGCCGACAGCTGTAAAAAGTTGACAACGGGGAAGCAGAAATGGGTTAATGATTACACTGCAAGATAAGTCATCCGGTACAAACATCTAAGAAGACGCCAACAAGCGTATGTCAAAATGGAAGATGAATTTCGAGATGAAAGACGGCGCACTTGTAATTTTGAGGGGTCATGAGTCACCCAGAAACTCTCCATCAGTATTGGAATGTAGGCCAAGAGAACCCCGTAGCGATTGAGGTAGAATAGACATGAAGCGCAATTCAGTCGTCCAATGATCCAATATCGTTCCACCTCGGAAGGAAAAGTCAGAAGGAAGTCGTAGCACAGGATAGCTACGCGGATATGAGAGAGTGGTTGAGAACTGGTCCAAGCAGTGGGTGGAATTTTAAATTGTTGACCTACTTATGGATACGAGGGTAACATAGTAGCTGTACTTTCTATTTTCACAGAATTTTTAATATCGATAGGAGGTTCATGACGCTGTGACTCACATGTTCCCTGGGTCAGTAATAGTATCACCTGCGTCTGCCATCTTCGCAAGCAACGGTCTCGCCTCAAATGGGCGACGTCACGGTGTTTTTCAAGGCGGAGTGGGTCAAGATTTCCCTGCGCTCAGAAAGGTTTTGAATACATCAACTGATAAGATGTTTAAATGAACAATTGGTGGGATAACTTGGGAAGATATATCCAAAAGGTGCTTGGGGTTCCGCGGTTTACGGGTTTCTGAAAAAACAAGGCCCTACAAGGCCTTACAAGGCCTCCGGGCATTTCATTCCGTGGTGTGGGGTCTTTGGGTAATACTGACCTACTAAGCAATAAGTTTTTGATGTGACATATGGGTAAATATAAGGAGTCACCGCCACATATGTTGGCAAAAAAATCGATAATATTTCGATAATGTTCCACGTTTTCCAAAAGAAATTTCTTTCTGTAGGCATAAAATAAGAAAGTCATTTTACACACCCATTAGTAAGTAATAGTTTTCCAACAGAAGACCAAAAGTCCTGCCGACTGCTGGAGCCCGATCCGGAGATTTTCGCACCAAATTGAACTATGATTTCCTATGTTTTCGACCAAAGAAAGAATTGTTCATCATACCGTATATTGATGGAATCAGAGCATCTCAGAGCATCCATCCCCGGGTGTTTTGGTCCGACCAAGGGTAACTCTGGGTAGCCGCGTTTCATCCCCCATAAGTAGTAGGAAGAGTGCGTATACTCGGTACCGAAACAAATGGCACTTGGAATGTTATGTACGAAACGCTGGGCGCATATTCCGCGAAAGCATACTTCGACGATTGAATGGCTTCAGAAGTCCGAATTTCGAAAGAGAATCGAGAAATAACATACATAAGTAATACTAGTGCCGCTGCTTCCCATAGTTCTTGTTTGTTGTCACAAGCCGTGCACCTACATAGGGGAATTCTGAAAATGACTTGGAGTTGAACAGAGCCTTGGAGGACGAAAAGGTCGTATGAGTCTGTGTTTTACCAGTGGTCCAGAAGACGGACTTGAAGCGTCGACTCAAAAGCTTAATCTAAGGGAGCTTACAGCTTTGTGAGGAAATAGGATTGTGAATATAAACATGTCCTCATCAGGAAGATTTCCCATTATGCAAGGATGATCGGTGATCATGTTTTAAACGTAAGTTCATCAAAACACTCACGTGAAACGTACTTGTCCACCAAATAGTGGGGCATAACCAGCCTCCTTCCCAGGCCCTACTTCGAGGTTGATACTTATGTAGGAATATGAGATTCTGGGGATGGGAACTGATTACTAATGATGATCCGACTTTTATCCGACAAACTTTAATTCTTTCAACCTCTCCGTAGGGCCTGGTAGAAAACATTTGTAAACAAAGCCGGCCGCAAAGCCGAAGATCAGCGGGCTCTGAATATCATTCACTGAGACACTTTTGGAGGCTGATAACAAAAGGCTACACAAGATGCTTGCAGTCATACAAGGGCTCCAGTCCGATGGATTATCTATCACTGAATTCTTGAGCCAGATTCTGTAAGACTGCTTCTACAGAAACCATCCTCTCGTGACAGATATTCACTCAAATGGAGTGAAAATCTGTAATCTAAATCTGTAATCTAATCCTCGATGCAATACCCTTGCTCCAAAGTTTAGCATGAGACAACGTAGAAAAGTCATGTACTCACCCGAAAATTGTCCCCTGTTGCACTCTCTGCACTGATGAAAACTCCTTTCAAACCAGCCCTATCCAAGCATGCTACATTCTGCTTTCCCAAGATATTTAGAGGGGTAATGACAACCTGAATGCTACCCAAAGGACAAAACAAAAGTGGCATCCAAAAAGTGAGGGTTTTCCTGTTAGGGCAACTGCGACGCTGACTTAGTCAAGCTAGCAGGGGATCCAAAGTTAATAATATTTCAGAAAAGATATCTACAAGTGACTTACCTAGCAGGGGATCCAAAGAGGAAAGGATGGGGATCCCTGCTAGGCTGGGGGTATTTAAGTACTAATATGGACATAACAGAGATATAAAATAAATAAAGGAATGATACAATAATAATTAATTAATTAAATAAGAAGTGGTATGATGTGAAAAATAGAAATAAAAGATGGAGTGAAATGGAGGATTGGAGTTGGAGTGGAACTATGGGGTTCTGGAGTCAACTGGTGATGGAAGTGGAGTTGGACGGAAGGTTGGAGGTTGTTGGAAAGGCGGGGTGTATGGTTCTAAGGTTGAGGTTTGGGTTAAAGTCGGGTGTCCCCTAACATTTCCCCATACCTGTACCTGCAATCGAGATGACATTCCTTTCACCTTTGAGGACAGCTTGAACCACTTGTATTTGCCAGAGGCACAGGTGAACTCCAAAAGCCTCGATTGTATGATTCCATATTTTGGAGAGTGTTGGGACATCGGGCCTAACATTGGAGGACTTAGGCACATTGCAAAGGTGATGTGATGCATTCATAAACACGTCTCAGTGAATGATATCCAGAGCCTGCTGATCTTTGGCTTTGCAGCCGGCTTTGTTTACAAATGTTTTCTACCAGGCCCTACGGAGAGGTTGAAAGAATTAAAGTTTGTCGGTGGAATCTCGGATCAGTATCATGTAATCACTTTCCCATCCCTTAATCTACCTGCAAGTAAATATCAACCTCGAAGTAGGGCCTGGGAAGGAGGCTGGGGCATAACACAGTTTTGCTTCTGGCTGTTTGTACATGATTGTATCAGAAGCTTCTCTGCCAATGTGCAGATGCAAAACGCTGGTACATTTTTTAAAGCCAACTTGCCAGATATCAACAAATTTATTACACAAAATCAATTTTGATCCAAATGCCTTGAATTTGTTCATGGTAGATTTGAAATCAAAGGCACATGAGAAAAGATGTTTTACATATTCTATCCTCAAAAAGGGAGATTTAAAAATCTGTCATGAACAATTTGTAGATTTACAGTACTATATATGGTTGGGACATGCAAAACTTTGATGGATCATTTATACTGAGCCACAAAAGTCATATTATCCTTAGGCTCAACTAAGCCACCTCTCAAAATGTGAGAGGGGCTTATAACAAAGTCTGCATTTCATCAGGGCAGTGCATAGTCTTGGGTAAATGAATTTATAGTGTCATGTGAAGTAACTTTTGAGGTCAACATTATAGACAGAATATGTTTAAAGGCATCCTAGGAATATAACTCTCAATTTTTTGTATTTCTCAAGTTCACACAGGTGGGACAAGCCCTCATTCAAAATGATGGCTCATTTTTTATTCCTGTTAAGTTTAGACAAAGGGGTAACATCAGAGTAACTCTGGATCAGACAGAATGGACAGAACAGAACCGGAACAAGTAACAGAAAGGACTTTGGCCTCAGCATATGTGCTGTGCCGCCCAGCTCCTATAATGTCCTGATTTCAGAACTGGAAGAGAACAGAAAGACGGAAGACCTCAGTGACTCAGAGGATGAACAAGAGGAGGAAACTAAGATGATATTTGAACTGAGGAAAACATACAAGTTTCAAGTACTTAAATAATAAAAGGAATAGCAACCAAGATATAAAGGATAAATATAAAGTGCTGCATTCTGCTCCCAGAAGGTCCTGCATTCTTGGGTGAATAATCCATAGCAGGTGTGCTGACTGATAGTGGGAGAGTGATGACAAAGAAATAGTGGTTGGGGCAAAGATGTGGTATTGGGCTTGGAGTATTGTTGGAAGAGCTGGAATGATATGGAGAAGTCTCAGAGGTGGACATAGGAGGAGTAGAACTGGAAACAGAGGAGAGTACTGGAACAGAGTATGGACTACTGGAGACAACTCCGATGGAGCTGGACTGGAGTAATGTATAACGGAATGTAACAATCCTTGTCATGCTATCATAGTGTTAGGGCAACTGTGGTACTGACTTAGTCAGACTAACAGGGGATCCAAAGTTAATAATATTTATAAGTAATAGGTTACATCAACTCACCTAGCAGGGGATCCAAAGAGGAAAGGATAAGGATCCCTGCTAGGATGGTGGGGTATTTAAGTACTAATATGGACATAATGGAGATATGTAAATAAATAAAGAAATGATGTGATAATAAAGATAATAAAAATGGTGTCATGTAAAGATAAAATAAAATAGTAAAATGAGAATCTGATTGGGAGTTGGACTGGGACCAATCATGATTTGGGAGTTGAATTGGTTGGTTTGGGTTTGGGTCAATTTTGTTGGTGAGGTGGAATGTACCAAGTCATGGTAGGGTGTAGATTTGGGAGTAGAATCAGGAGTTGGTTCGGAGTCAGGACTGGAGTCACATCAGCAAACTCTGATGTGGGTTCAGGCCCAATTGGGAGTCAGTAGTTTGGTCAAAAATTGGGTGTCCCCTAACACATAGTCTGGCAATAAAAAATTGTAATCATTTCCATCAAAGACTACCTTTTTTAATGGTTGTGACCCTGGGTGCACTGCCCTGTCATGTGATGGACTTTCAGACAAGACCGTCCACACATGGATGATCTTGGTATGAGACTAATATTATCCTGTGATTTTTTACAGAGCCATTTTTAGATGCCATTGGCACCTTCAGTGAAAATATCAAATTTTTTGAATAAGAAATGGCAACGTCAGGCAATGACTGATTTTTTATGCAAAAAACTAGTCATGCAAAATGTCATTGCAGGTAGGTCATGGAGGCATTCAGGCTCCAAAAGTGGGGTTCAAAGGAATATGTATTCTATATTGTCATGCCAAGAACCAACATTTTTGAAGTGTGTACAGTCATGTTCCTGAGGACCTGAATGGGATCAATGTTTACACCAAGCAAAAAAACTGTGTATTTGACAGTTTGTAGTTCATCTGCTCAGTGTAGGGCTCAAATTTCTTTGCTGATTGATTTCTTTAGTACATATGCTTGGTGAAGTGGGGAAGTATTCAAATATTATATAATTTTGCCCACAGAAATATATTTTGTTTGCAAAAATATTATATTGTAAATTCCTTCAACATTATGAAGGCCCTGAATATTTTAAGTGCTCACAGAACATTTAAATATGTGCCTAAATGTTCATTTCACTGCCTCAATTTTTTTTTGTTACTGCCCCCATATTATTACACTGCCCCAAAAACATTTTGGTATCCCCACAAACTTATTCACTGCTCCAAAAATATTTTATTTGTACCTGGAATTTATTGTGTTATATGTGTGATTTTTTTGTTTTCAGCCATTTTGGGAATGCCATGATGCTGTGATGATGTAAATGATCCAGAGTTGCCAGCTTCAGCACTGCAGGCAGAGTCTAAAATAGCTTGGCAACACTTTTGCCACAAGATCACGCTGTGTGGTAAGTCAGCAACGACACTGGCATGTGTTCATTGCATATGTATGCCAGGCAAGGGCATTCTGATCCATGCATTGCAACACAATAACAAGTCTAATAATTTAGTAATAAATCCTCACATTGCTGTGAGATTGGCCCTGAAGCCTTCTGCAGAATCTTCTCTCTGGATTTTCATCCTGACTCCAATCACATTTCTTAAGACCCAAGCCTTTGTTCAATCAGGCAGTGAGCCTTTGTGTCCCGGTGCCTGGGACTTTTCCCTGTGTAATGGTTCACTCAGGTCTTAGGGCAGCACCTTCAAATTTTTCTTTTACAACACTGGGGGGGTTGTGCTGCCAAAATTCTAATGTATGCAAATGAGCGCCACTTAGGGGTTTATGCTTAGGATTCTCAAGATCTTGTCAAGATCCTGATTTTCAATTTCTATCAAAACTCAACCAAATCATATATTTTAAGGTGGGGAATACATCCATCAGCAAACTGGGGGTCTGCTTACCAGCACCAGACAGCACCAGACAGTGCCATAGTGCCATAGCAAAGGGTCCTTTGGTTACAGCACTGTCAAGCATCATGGTCACACTATGGAATGCTATATATTTACTAGACAGTACTATCTAGGATGGGGTTAATATTACAATATACTGTTCAATCTGAGGCTAGAAAGCTAATGTTCTGAGTTCATGCAAGGATAAGGAAAATTAATATATATATAAATCATATTCAACTATCTACACAGAGTCTGAGTCATATGTACTACTCATACTATCAATAAGTTTGTGAATGAGGTGTTGGGTGCTGTGGTATATCAAAAACAGGCAGAGGTGGTTGGAGTGTTGAAATTGCCTGAAACAAACCCCTCACATCCCATTTGGATGGGGAGGAGGGGCTGGATAGTTGAGGTTGTTGAAATTGTAGCTAAAAGTAGAAATTTGTTAGTTTTTTAAAAAAATGGTAAGAAATTCAAAGAACTCCTCACCTTGGCGCTCATTGTTGCCTCATATCTTCTGGGGCTAGGGGGTGGGTATGTGACTCATCATTTGTTGCTGTCAGTGTTAGCAGTTGTGGTAGTGTGCCAGGGGTGGGTGGGTATCAGATGTACCAAAGCAAACCTATTTAAATGAGGAGGAGGTGAGTAAATGACAAAGCTGTAGCTAAGAGTGAGCATCTAGTGTTGTCAGTGGTAGAACCTAAGCAGTAGTATTAATTAGTTAAAAAAACAATTTAAAAAAAATAAAACAAGCTCAACACACAACACCAGAGTGTACATGGTGGTTGAGAGCAAGATAGATGAGGGTAGACATGGCAACAGATGCGTGGTGACAAAGTTGGAGTGACAAAAAAATTCCCATATATGGAGGACTTTACACTCCCCCACATTGTCCGGCCGGAATTCCGCCGGACTCCAGAAAAGTCCGGTCAGAGTCCAGTCAGAGTCCGGTCAGAGTCCGGTCAGAGTCCGGTCAGAGTCCGGTCAGAGTCCAGTGGAAGTCCGGTAGAAGTACAAAACATGCCTGTATCCCCTCCTAACCTAAGAACGCGCTACTGTGCGGACAGAAAATATCCCCATCCCTAAATATTAATCCTAAGCCCTAAATCTAAATATAACCCTAAGCCTAACCTCTAAATCTAAATATAACCCTAAATTCTATCAAAAGTCCGGCGGACTGTGACCAGACATACAGTCCAGGCATTTTTCTACTTTCACCGGACTCTGACCAGACTCTGACCGGACTCTGACCGGACTTTTACCGGAATTTTAGTGGAGTCTGCCAGACTTCCACCAGACTCCGGCCGGTGATGAACATGCTGGTTCCCTGCCTTCGTTTTTCGCATTTTTGGCAGCGACGTCGCTCTATGTCGCCCCCTACACTGACTATTTGCTGTTTTATTGCATAGATAAGTCTCTGGCTATGCGGTCGTCGCCCCTACTGTCCCAGAAGCTTCCTAAATGCCTTGGCTATATTTCGCTCATATGATCGCCCCCTTTTCCGGCAGTACCCAGACGACATTAGGTGTTCTGCCTCCCTTTTGCTCCCTTTCACCAGCGGTCACGTGTATAGTCATGCTTTTTCCATATTTGGTAATGCTCACTCGTCTAAGAGTTATAGGCATGTCCACTGCCCAGACCGACGTCCCCTTATGCTACACCAAATCATTCTGTGTCGAATCGTCGTTGCTACCCTACCAGTTGCTTCTATCCAGCGACAATCACCGGATCGAGAAGTTCCTTAACACCATTGGGTATTTTGGGTCGCTGATCATTTATATTCTTTTATTTCTCTTCGGTTACCTCAAACACTTTGTTTCCTTTATTTTTGATACATTTACCATCGCTCCTTGATCACCTCTCTATACCACATGTCTCCTGCCGGTCCTCGGAGCGATGACCGGTCCTCTTTCATTTATTGCCCACTATCCCTGATGTTTTGTCTCCCCATTTTGCCTAGTCCTTCTTGGACTCCTGTTTCATCATTTTGATTTGTTTTATAGATACCCATGTGCAACTTAGCCATGTGATCTCCTCTACCTACTATAAAAACATCCTGTAATTTAGTTACAAAGGACAATAAGAAAGTATTCGCCTCTCTCCCCAGAGTATAGAATTAAGTCTTGTCATCGTCTCTCTCGTCGTTCGCCTTTGTTTCATTGCGTTTTACTGCGAGTCGCCCATACAGCGACTATACTTTGTCACTGCATCACCCCTTTGTCACTGCGTCTCCCCTTTGTCACTGCATCGCCACTTCGTTACGTCGTCGCCCTTTCGTTATTACATCGCTCCTCGTTTTGCTCGTGTCAAATCTCGTTGCCCTACCTTAGTTGGAACCTTTCTGCATATACTTGACTCAGTGTTTAGGCCACTGAAGCCCCGAGCCGCATCACACCTCAGTTAGTACAGCACCTAGCGTACTGATAGTGTATCACTGGACAACATGGGGGACTGTAAAGTACACCATATATGTAAAGATCAACTTTGTGCACAGACTTTGTTTAGGGTTGGTTTATTTAACTTAAATGAAAAATGTGTGGCTCTAATGTGACATGGTGACAAAGCTATGCCAGCATGATAGAGTGATGACACACTGCTGGGTGTGTGTCACATGGATGATATGGAACTATAAGTATGGTGGATGTGACTATATGATACTATGGGAAATTATAACTTTGTGTGATGTGACTATGACAAACTATGGGGAAATTCTGAATTTGCTGATGTCTACTCCTCAAGGTGGTTCTAACACACCCAAAATCATTGTTGTAGGCCTAGCAGATCCTGAGATAATTCATTCAGAACTTTGACATCAGGATTTGGCCACATGCGACATGATGTGACCCACACACAACCTGTTGCCATAACAGGCACCAAGCCACTTGAAACTCCATTTACAATGCCAAAGCTGTCACCTCTGGATCATTTACATCATCATGGCATCATGACATTCCCAAAATGGCTGAAAACAAAAAATTCACACATATAACACAATAAATTCCAGATAATTCTATTTGGAAACCCGGTTAACTTGAGAAACCCCCATTTTTTGATTATTTCTTATTTGGAAACCTGGTGTGGGATACTTTTGATGCCCAAACTTTTGGCCAGGGAGTTGGTAGTAGGAGTTTTAATGCATCTCAGACTTAAAGCATTGTAGAGCATTTTCAAAGGCATCTGTGCCATTCAATCAGCGTAATAGTAGTGAAGCTAGGGTAAGTATTAACAGAGCCAGCCAGTATAACCAATCTGCAATACAATAAATTTATGACTGAGAACTGTTAGTTATAATCCTTTCTATGGGCATTGTGTGTGATTGTGGCCTGCAGCACTGCCAGCACCACACAATCCTCAATGGTAGGCATGTGAATTTTTCTGCTGAGGGGCCTGGCTCAATTCCACATCCTCATCCATGTCCTCTTCCAAAATTTCTGCAGGTCTCAGTCATAAATTCATTGTATTGCAGATTAGTTATACTGGCTGGCTCCATGTTACATTCCATTATACATTACTCTGGTCTGACTCTGTTGGAGTTGTTTCCGGTAGTCTGTACTCCATTCCAGTACTTTCCCTTGTTTCTGGTTCTACTCCTCCTATGTCCAACTCCGAGACTACTCTGTATCATTCCAACTCTTCCGACAATACTCCCCCATTACCACACCTTCACCATAACAACTATTTCTTTGTCATCACTTTCCAACTATCAGTCAGCACACCAGCTATGGATTATTCACCCCAAGAATGCAGGACTTTCTGGGAGCAGAATGCAGCACTTATATTTATCTTTTATATTTCAGATGCTATTCCTTTTATTATTTAAGTACTTGAAACTTGTATGTTTTCCTCAGTTCAAATATCAACATAGTTTCCTCTTCGTGTTCTTCCTCTAAGTCACTGAGGTCTTCCATCTTTCCATTCTCTTCCGGTTCCAAAATCAGGACATCGTAGGAGCTGGGCGGCACAGGCACAGCACATACACTGAGGCCAAAGTCCTTTCTGTTACTTGTTCCGGTATAAATTGTTGTTTGTGTTGTTATAAAACACCAACCAGAGAGCAATGGACTAGTCTTTAAGTCAAAAGCCTCCCTGTTGTTTGTTTAGGGAAGGTGTAACCTTGACTTGTATCACACAGAGGTAGGGAGCAAGAGTAGAGGTGAGGAGGATGAGGATGAAGGTCTTGGAAGATGAATGAGGTAGAAGATGAGGATGAGGATGGGTAAGAAAGAGTCTTCAGTAAGACTATAGCAGTTGACAGTAGAGGACAGTGACAGTAAGGGACTGAAAAAGTGAACTTAAGGAAGGAATTCACTGGAATTCCACTGAGATGATGAAAGTGGGGGGTAAGAATGAATTGAGATTAACTACCTATCCTGGTACAAAAGAGCAGTATTTATACCCTAAGGATGAGGCTATGTAGAACAATAAAAAGAAAGAAGTATGCACTGTCAAAGGAAGAAAGATAAAGAGAGGACAGCTGTGAGAAGAAAAGAACAATGGAAAAGAAGAAGGAACAATAAAAAAATCTGTAAAGTGTCAAAGTGCGAGAGAAAAGAAGAGAAGGCAGTGTACATAGTCCAATAGCAAAAATATATCAACTCCATAGGCATGTAGTCATGTCAAAAATGTGAAAGGTCCTGAGTCAACACTTGAAAGGCGCAGCCTTGTTCCCGAGAAAACACTACTTGCCCATGATCCCATGTCGCGCAGCCTTGATAACACTTGACACACTGCAAGAATAATCCTCTGCTGCTGATTCATCTGCAATTCCTGCTTAGTCGTGATCCTCCTGGACTTTCTAAATTGTTATAAAGAGGGTGGGAAGGCTTCATGTACCGCGTGAATGATGGTTTTGGCAGTGAATGATAAGATAAGAGGTAGATAATTGAGGATAGGGGACTGAGTGAGATCCAGGAGCGAGGGATGGCAAGATAGATGGCTGAGGGGAAGACTTGTGGGTCCATAGCCACAACAACGATGACAAAGCCTTGTACATAATGGGAGATGTAGTTGATGCATCTATAAAGGGGCCGTTCTTGAAATGATGGACCAAAGATATGATCAAATGCGAGCCGATGACCAATGCAAATAGTAGATTGATCGTTTTGTTGGATCACTAACCAAGGAACAAATGGATGGTAGATACTTAGGAGCATGTTGATAGTGAAAACGATGGAGAGCATAGTGTGAGACATTGAGAGTATGATGAGCGATGAGGGTGATAACATTGAACAAATGATTTGTTGACCAGGAACGCGATTTAGGGCCACTTCCAAAATAGGTAAGCAAATTCAAAGTCCACTTATTTTCATGATGGCGACTTTTAAGCTTTCTTCTAACGCTACCAATCAGTATTGGTGTGCGATACCGGTTCTGTTCTGTCCGGTCTGGAGTTACTCCAATGTTTTCCCTTTGTCTAAACTTAACACTCCATAAGATGTATCCTAGCTTCACTACTATTACACTGAGCACTTAAATGGCATGGATGCCTTCAAAAATGCTCTACAACACTTGAAATCTGGGATGCATTAAAACTCCTACTACCAACTCCCTGGCCAAAAGTTTGGGCATCAAAAGTATCCCACACCAGGTTTCCAAATAAGAAATAATCAAAAAATGGGGGTTTCTCAAGTTAACCGGGTTTCCAAATAGAATTATCCATAAATTCAGCCTGACACTGATGTTGGGGGAGGAAATAAAAATAAATAAATAAAATAAAAATAATTGTGGAAACAAGAAGTTCATGTGTCCTCTCTCGCTGTGAGGAATAGTTTCCAGGTGTGTAAGTATATAGGGGGGGAGTTGACTCCATCAACTCTAGTGCTCTAAATTTGTGATGTGATAATAGAGAGGGGCTGTTCCTAGTACTGTCAGAAATGACAGCACACTAAGAATAGACCTTAGTCATTGAGTTGTTATACACATTGGTTGGTTGTATGATTTAGTTCTGTTATGTTATTCTATGTTATTCTACTACAATATAACTACAGGTACTATGTTTTGAAAATGGATAAAAGGGAATCTAAGATCTGAGAGTAAAAACAGAGAGGTAACAAATTTGTATGTAAGAATGGAATGTAATTTTGGAGTAATTTCCAAAAGGGGAATGGATTTGAAATTGATAAAATAAGAAATGTACAAACTTGGAACATTGTAATGTGGTACAAATTCCATGTATGTAACATGTGATATAAGAATTTGAAATTGTTAAAATAGGTAATTTTTGAGGTAGGGAGAATCCCTCCTCACATCACAGCATTTGCAACAGGAAATGAGCACAATATGTATTTTCTCAGTGCGAATACAATCTAATTCAAGAGCTCAGCCATCCCAGCTAGCATCCCATTAAGGCTATTCCTTCCCTGACAGGAATGACCAGTTGGAAGATGACCCTGGTATGTATAAAGGAAGTACCAAAAGAGCCAAACTTAGCTGATGATTTCATCAGATATTCATGCTTGTCTCATTGCCACTTTTAACTGTATTCATTAATTCCCTTCCCCCCCTTTATCACTCATGCCACAAAATTCACAACTAGTGATGTTAAATGCTTGGCCTGAGCCCTGAAGCCAAGCTGAGCTGAGCTGAGCCAAGGTAGCCCAAGCTGTCACAGGCTCGGTAAGGCTTGAACGGCCCATGGCTTGGGCTTGAGTATTTTCAGGCCATGAGCTGCGGCTCAGGCCTTGGCTTGGGTGGGGTCTGTATTCCTTACTTTTATTTCTACTGCTCATCAACTTACCATGTCAAGTTATCAACACAGTAATGTCAACTCGAGAGCTGAGACTCGTAGTGTTACCAAAGTTCAGTTCAGTTTGGTTCTTCAACTATTTTTGGAGAACCAAGAACTGAACTGAACCAGAACTGGAACTGGAACTGAAAGAACCAGTTCTGTTGGTTCTGTTCAGTTCTAGAACCGGTTCAAACCATTATAAATCATTGTTTGTGTTGTTATAAAACACCAACCAGAGGGAACTGGACCAGACTTTAGGTCAGAATATCCCCCTGTGTTCATTTAGGGAAGGTATAACCAGAGACTAGTAAGCACACTTGGTTAGAAGAGAGTAGAGGAGGATGAGAATGAAGATCTTGGAAGGTGACTGAGGTAGAGGACGAGGATGAGGATGGGTAAGAAAGAGTCTTCAGTAAGACTATAGCAGTAGACAGTATAGGACAGTAACAGATAAAAGGCTGAAAAAGCGAACTTGAGGGAGGAATTCACTGGAACTCCACTGAGATGATGACTGTAGGGGACTAAGAATGAATTGGGAGAAACTACCTATCCTGGTACAAAAGAGCAGTATTTATACCCTAAGGATGAGGCTATGTAGAACAATAAAAAGAAAGAAGTATGCGCTGTCAAAGGAAGAAAGATGAAGAGAGGACAGCTGTGAGAAGAAAAGAACAATGGAAAAGAAGAAGGAACAATAAAAAATCTGTAAAGTGTCAAAGTGCAAGAGAAAAGAAAAGAAGGCAGTGTACATAGTCCAATAGCAAAAATATATCAACTCCATAATAGGTGTGTGGTCATGTCAAAAATGTGAAAGGTCCTGAGTCAACACTTGAAAGGTGCAGCCTTGTTCCCGAGAAAACACTACTTGCCCATGATCCCATGTTGCGCAGCCTTGATAACACTTGACACACTGTGAGAATAATCCTCTGCTGCTGATTCATCTGAAATTCCCGCCTAGTCATGATCCTCCTGGACTTCCTAAGTTATCATAAAGAGGGTGGGAAGGCTTCATGTACCATGTGAATGATGGTTTTGGCAGTGAATGATAAGATAAGAGGTAGATAATCAAGGATAGGGGACTGAGTGTGATCCAAGGGTGAGGGATGGCAAGATAGATGGCTGAAGCAAAAACTTGTGGGTCCATAGCCACAACAACAATGACAAAGCCTCTGACATAATGGGAGATGTGGATGATGCATCCATAAAGGGGCCGTTTGTTAAGTTTGAGAACTCTATTCCGGAGTATCGGAGGGAGTTTGACCGGAACGGAACCATGGAACGGGAAAGGACCATAGCCTCAGTGTATGTGCTGTGCTACCCTAAACCTTCGTGTCCTAATTTCAGAGTAAGAACGGAACAGAGTGGAACCGGAAGTTGCAGTAACTTAGAGGAAGACAAGGAGGAGGAAACTATGTTGATATTCGAACTGAGGGAAAACATACAAGTTCGAGTACTTAAATAATAAAAGGAATTGCAACTGAAATATAAAGTATAAATATAATGTGCTGTGTTCTGCTCCTGAAAGGTCCTGCATTCTTGAGGTGAATAATCCATGGCTGGTGTGCTGACTGATAGTGGGAATGTGATGACAAAGAAATAGTGGTAGTGGCAAAGAAGTGGTAATGAGTGCGGAGTTTAGACGGAGGAGCCGGAATGACACGGAGTGGTCTTGGAGTTGAACGTAGAAGGAGTAGTTCGGGATGTGAGGGAAAGCACTGTACGGAGTACGGACTACCAGAGACAACTCTGACGGAGCTGGACTGGAGTAATGTATGACGGAATGTAACACCGTTCTTGAAATGATGGACCAAAGATATGATCAAATGTGAGCTGATGACCGATGTGAATAGTAGATTGATCGCTTTGCTGGATTGCTAGCCAAGGAACAAGTGGATGGTAGATGCTTAGGAGCATGTCAATAGTGTAAACGATAGAGAGCATAGTGTGAGACATTGAGAATATGATGAGTGATGAGGATGATAATGTTGAACGAATGTTTTTATTGACCAGGAACATGATTCAGGGCCGCTTCCAAAATAGGTAAGTGAATTCAAAGTCCGCTTATTTTCATGATGGCAACTTTTAAGCTTTCTTCTCATGCTACCAATCAGTATTGGTGCACAATACCATTGAACCAATGCAAAAACCCTGGTAATTTGTATCTATAATTATCACATTACCCTAATAAACTAAACTACTAACTACTACTATGTAGAAAATTGAAGTGTTGGTTTGAAGTATACAATCTAGATGAGAGCGCTAATGAAGTGGAACTTAAGCTAGAGGTGGAATCCGCAGTATGTTGGTTCAAACCGATGGGGTATTCCATCTCCAAAGGCTTAGTACTTATACATATGAGTTGTGGCTATGTTGATATGAGTACATATTGCTATTCACTACTAATTCCAGCTATCTACTCTGGTCCATATCAATATGATCAGCTCGCACTGTAACTGATAATTTCAACATACTAACTAGTACTAAGTCCAAACTGGTGGTTGGTGGGTTGTTTGTCCATTGTACTCATTGTCATG
Source organism: Phlegmacium glaucopus (assembly GCA_015039465.1). Taxonomy (NCBI): domain Eukaryota; kingdom Fungi; phylum Basidiomycota; class Agaricomycetes; order Agaricales; family Cortinariaceae; genus Phlegmacium; species Phlegmacium glaucopus. Next base: position 330,363 of record MU130662.1, read on the forward strand.
TGTCTGTCATAGTTCAAGTACATTAGAATTAATTTAAATTTTAAAAAATACCTTCCAAAAGTGTAAGCAAGCTATGTATGTCAGGGATTACTCTGATGGTTCCAAAAATGCAGGTCAGGCTGTCAACTTGAAGATAATGAATCATAAAGTATTTCATGAGCCATAGCTGGCATACCTTGGCCCATGATGTCGCTTATGACACTCTTAAGTCATCATCTGTTTGTTTGTCATCCATTCATCTGTTCATCATCTGCTCATCTGTCCATTTGTTTGTCGTCCATCCATTCATCATCCATCTGTTTGTCATCATTTGCTTGTTGTTTGGTCATCATTGTTTGTTTGTCATTTATTCATTGTTGTCATTTATTTGACATTGTTGTTTGTTTGTTGTTCATTTGACATTGTTGCTTGGCATTATTTGTTAGTTGTCACTGTTGTAGTTTACATTAGAATTAAGTTAGGATTAGAAAACATACCTCTGGGGGGGGTAGTGGTCATCATTGTGATGTGGTGAGATGGTGTTGTCTCACATCTCAACAACTCACCCTTTGACTCAGAGTGATTATCGAGTCTTGATGCATAGAATACATATATGACCTGTCAAGATCATCATCCAAGCTCTGGTATTGACAGTAGCAGCTGCAGCACTCGTGAACATGCTAATCAATGCTCACAGTAATGCCAGTGACCCCAAATAACTTGTGCGCTTGCAGCTGCACCAGAAACAGGAATGGATAGCATGGGATCAATGGTGTTTGTGTCGCCGATCAATGTCGAAGTTCAGAGCTTGAAACCAGAGCATCATTGATGGTCTGCAGCTGCACCAGAAATGGGAACTGTTAAGTTTAAAACAAGGAAGTCACGTCGGAGTTACTCCGGAACAGTAAGCGGAAAGGACATTGGCCTCAGTGTGTGTGCTGTGCCGCCCAGCTCCTAAGGTGTCCTGATTTCGGAACGGAAGAAGAAGTAATAAGACGGAAGACCTCAGTGACTTAGAGGACAAACAAGAGGAGGAAACAAAGTTGATATTTGAACTGAGGGAAAACATACAAGTTCGAGTACTTTAAATATAAAAGGAATTGCAACCGAAATATAGAATATAAATATAAGTGCTGCGTTCTGCTCCCGGAAAAGGTCCTGCATTCTTGGGTGAATAATCCATGGCTGGTGTGCTGACTGATAGTGGGAAAGTGATGACAAAGGAATAGTTGTTATGACAAAGGTGTGGTAAGGTGTTTGGGATATCGTCGGAAGAGTCGGAGTGATACGGAGAAGTCTCGGAGTCGGACGTAGGAGGAGTAGAGTCGGAGACAAGGGAAAGTACTGGAACGGAGTACGGACTACTGGAAACAACTCCGTCGGAGTCGGACCGGTATAAATCGTTGTTGTTGTTGTATATAAACACCAACCAGAGAGCAGTGGACCAGACCTTAGGTCAAGAGACTCCCTGTTGTTCGTTTAGGGAAGGTATAACCTTGACTTGTAACACACAGAGGTAAGGGGAAAGAATAGAGATGAGAAGGAGGAGGATGAGGATGAATGAGGAAGAGTCTTCAGTAAGACTATAGTAATTGACAGTGGGGATAGATTGACAGTTAAAGGCAGAAAAAGCGAACTTGAGGAAGGAATTCACTGGAATTCCACTGAGATGATGAAAGTGGGGGGTAAGAATGAATTGAACTTAACTACCTATCCTGGTACAAAAGAGCAGTATTTATACCCTAAGGATGAGGCTATGTAAAACAATAAAAAGAAACAAAGTACGCGCTGTCAAAGGAAGAAAGATAAAGAGAGGACAGCTGCGAGAAGAAAAGAACAATGGAAAAGAAGAAGGAACAATAAAAAAATCTGTAAAGTGTCAAAGTGCGAGAGAAAAGAAAAGAAGGCAGTGTACATAGTCCAATAGCAAAAATATATCGACTCCAAAGGCGTGTGGTCATGTCAAAAATGTGAAAGGTCCTGAGTCAACACTTGAAAGGCGCAGCCTTGTTCCCGAGAAAATACTACTTGCCCATGATCCCATGTCGCGCAGCCTTGATAACACTTGACACACTGCGAGAATAAACCTCTGCTGCTGATTCATCTGCAATTCCTGCTTAGTCGTGATCCTCCTGGACTTCCTAAATTGTCATAAAGAGGGTGGGAAGGCTTCAGGTACCGCGTGAATGATGGTTTTGGCAGTGAATGATAAGATAAGAGGTAGATGAGTGAGGATAGGGGACTGAGTGAGATCCAGGAGCGAGGTATGGCAAGATAGATAGCTGAGGAGAAGACTTGTGGGTCCATAGCCACAACAACGATGACAAAGCCTTTGACATAATGGGAGATGTAGCTGATGCGTCCATAAACGGGCCGTTCTTGAAATGATGGGCCATAGATGCGATCAAATGCGAGCCGATGACCGATGCGAATAGTAGAGTGATCGCTTTGTTGAATCGCTAGCCAAGGAACGAATGGATGGTAGATGTTAAGGAGCATGTCAATGGTGTAAATGATGGATAGCATAGTGGAAGACATTGAGGATATGATGAGCGATGAGGATGTTATCGTTGAACGAATGGTTTTGTTGACCAGGAACGCGATTCAGGGCCGCTTCCAAAATAGGTAAGCAAATTCAAAGTCCGCTTATTTTCATGATGGCGACTTTTAAGCTTTCTTCTCACGCTACCAATCAGTATTGGTGCGCGACACCGGAGTAACGTGTGACGGAATGTAACACCAGAAATGGGAACAGATAGCATGGGATCAGCGGTGTTTGTGTTGCCGATTGATGTCAAAGTTGCTGGTTCAGAGCTAGAAACCAGGGCATTGTTGATGGTCAGAGATGAATATTTTAATTTCTTGTATTTGTTAATTTTCTTGAGAGTGTGTAGTTGAACAGAGTTGTGGTGAGAAATCAAGGTGGGTGGTGGAGTCAAAGAAGATCTGTCATTGTAAAACTGTTGTTGTCATCATCATAGTGCATTAAAATGAGAAACTTACTAAAACTAAGTACCCCCAGTGGTTGTTGGTGTTGTTGGCATTGTTGTTAGCATTGTTGTTAGCATTTTTGACATTGTCACTGTTGACATTGCTAAGTGGCTGAGATTTTTCAAACTCCAACTCCCAAAGCTTCAGTTCTTTCGGTTCTCGGTTCTTGTGTTGGTTTGGAACTGAACTTTGGCATCACTAGCTGAGAGTGTTGCTAGTGTGATGAACTACATACCTAAGTGTGGGAATTCACTGATGTTGTTGCCAACTGCTTGCCATTTGTTCAAAATCAAAATTTGGGCAAGCCAAGTGGGTAGTATTAGTACCTATTGGTACTGTGAGTGTGTAATCCTTGGTCCTACCACCAAATGGTCCATCACTGGTCATTGTATAAGATACCTACCCAAAAGCCTTGGCCTGAGCCTGAGCCAAGCCCAAGCCTTACTGTTATTTGGCCTATGGCTTGGGCCTGGCTTTTCCTCAAGCCCAAGCCCTTGAAAGCCAGGCCTAAGCCACAGTATCCAGGCTGAGCCAAGCCATAACATCACTATTCACAACACCATCCCATTGGCCGCCCTCATTTCCCATCACACATATCACCCCTTTTAAGCCGCATCTGTTAGGGGACACCCAATTTCAAGCCCAACTCCCAACTCCCAATTGGGCCTGGACCCAATCTCACTCCCAAACCCAATCTCACTCCCAAACCCAATCTCACTCCCAAACCCAACTCAACTCCCAAATATCTACATTTCACCTCAGCAAATTTGATTGCTCGTCTGTTAGGGGATACCTTATTGTATCTTTCTCTATGCATGCTTAGTATGTATTTACCTTCACTTACTCTATGATCGTATCCTATACCACATCCCTCATCCTACTCCTTGTGTGCATCCCCTTATTGTTGTAGTAGTAGTCCCTTTGCCAATGACATCATAACTGATGTCATGTGTATATTTGGTTTTACCTTGCCCTACCTTCTATCACATCCTAGCCGCATATAGTTGAATTAGCTCTCATGCTTGTAGTATATAGGCATAAGGTGGTTATCTTCAATAACCACCTTTGTATTAAACTTGATTCCTGGGTTACACATCCTCTAACATTGTCCAAACCAATTGGGCCCGACTCTACCACAACTCCCAATTGAACCCAACCCAAACCAAACTTACGACTTTGTAATTATTATTTCATTATTTTACATGACACCACTTTTATTATTTTATTCTTGTATCATTTACTTATTTATTTTCATATGTCCATTATGTCCATATCTGTACTTAAATAGCTCCTCACCTTAGCAGGGATCCCTATCTTTTCCTTTTAGGATCCCCTGCTAGGTGAGTTAGTTATAGTCACATTTATAATATATTAATTTAGGATCCCCTGCTAGCTTGACTAAGTCAGCATCACAGTTGCCCTAACAGCATCACCTTAGCAGTCAGGGTCCACCAGCACCTACATTTAGTTGGGTTTATCAGTCTGCCCAAGATTTTGAATTGCTGAGTCGACACTAACAAGAAGACAACATCTTGATGGAGGGGATGATAAAATCAAATAGGTGGGGGGGAACCCCAAATTCTTCCCTTAATCTAGCTTCTCAGAACATAACAACATATCTATAGGTATCCTACATTGTTTTCATTTACTCAATTCTCAATGATTACCAAATGCATGTGTAGTACTCTTTGTCACATTTTTAAAGTGTCTTCCATTGAATTTGAGTCCAAGGTTGACTGAGTGGAGCTCATCAGTAGTGAAGCTGTTAAAGAGATGTTGATATATGTTGTTGGATGAGTTAAAGTCCATTCACTGCATTCATGAGTTGGTTTTGCAGTGAACCATGGTTAGAGACAAGATATTTCTTTTCTTATGTAATATTACCTCAGTCGTGTCAGTATCAGTATCAGTATCCACCCCCAGCATTAGTAATGAGCCATAAATTCCGTGTACAAATAAAATATTTTTGGAGCAGTGAATAAGTTTGTGGGGATACCAAAATGTTTTTGGGGCAGCCTAATAATATGTGGGCAGTAACAAAAAAAAATTGAGGCAGTGAAATAAACATTTAGGCACATATTTAAATGTTCTGGGAGCACCTAAAATATTTGGGGCCTTCATAATGTTGAAGGAATTTACAATATAATATTTTGGGGGAGTTAAAATATTTTCGCAAACAAAATATATTTCTGTGGGCAAAATTATATAATGTTTGAATACTTCCCCACTTTACCAAGCATAACTAAAGCATGGCTTTCTTTTTTTTTGAGCCTGGGAGGTGGTGGGAAGTGGTAGATATCAACAATTTTGCATGTCTGGTCCTGTTGCATGTCCCAACCATATATAGTAGATACACGGAACTCAAAAAAAAATCTCAGGCATTGCAAGTGTTATCGTCTCAAAAAATGTTCCTTACTTTTGACACTACCAGATCTCACTGGCAATTACACATTCCTCACAAGTGTGACAATGTGCATTTTCATGGTGGCTGTGTTCTTATTGATGGGCCATCAATGGTAATGTCCTAGACTCATGACCAGTTGGAGAATGAGGATGGGTGGAGAGAATCCTTAATTCTCCAACTGGTACAGCTGAGTTTAAAATGGGGGGGGTAGCAACTATGATCAAACACCTGTCAGGAATTGTTAAGAGTCTCCTTATATAGTATTGTAAGGAACGGAGTTTGTTCACACGAGCAAGCACATCAAGCATAGTGATGGGCAGGGGTTTGGGAAACCCCTGGGGTACAAGGGTAAGGGTAAGGGTAAGGAGGGTCAGGGTCAGGGTACAGATTTTTTGACCCTTGAAAAACCCTTACCCTTCTGGAGGGGTCAGGGTATTTTTTGGGAATTTTTATTTCTCTGATATCAGAGTGATCTAACTGCTGTGTATCTATAAAATTGACTTTAAATCAGAGAAAAAGCAATCTAAAGAGGCCTCACTGCTATCACAACAATCAGTAGCTTAAAATACTAGTCAAACCCTCTCTATTTCATTTAAAATCTATTGCTAAACACCTTTAACACCCTGAACATGTTTTAAATAATAGCTACTTTGAAGGCTCCTTTGCTTGCACTAAACCCTGCTGGGGTTTCTTACCCTCCAACCCCTCAGAAACCCTTACCCTTACCCTCCAAAACCCTTACCCTCAGCCAAGGGTAAGGGTTTTTGGAGGGTAAGGGTAAGGGTCAGCCTGATTCCACCCCGGGGTTACCCTTGACCATCACTAATCAAGCATACACACAAAAGACTGCCTGCCTTGGGAATTGTCATGTGTGACTATTCCTGTTCTGGAAAAGGAACACACAGGAGAAAGGGGGCATGGGCAGGACTGGGCTTGCACAAGAGAAAATGAAAATGAAGGCAACCAAAAAGAGCTAGCATGCTCTCAAAATTAATTAAAGCAGAACAAATTTTCTTAAAGATCAGTAGTGCTAAAAAAATTCATTTTAAAACTTCCTGTTCCTCTACATATAAAAGTAGCTTGTATTTACTGTAGAAAGGCAGTGGAAAAGTCCCCCTCATAGATAGACTCAGACTCAGAACTCATTCTCAAAAAGGGCTTCAAAAACTCTTTACTGCATTACTCTTATAATAACAAACACATTGCTCATATAACTTTGCAATTGTTAGTGTAATTGCACATCACCTGACTTAAGTGCCTGCACCATCAGATATTATTCCTGACTTACCCTCACAAATATCCTATGACTACCCTTTTGGGTGTTCAATGTATTCTACTATTACAGTATGATACCAATTGAAGTAATTGATATTCTGGAATCTCTGGCCTAAAAATAAAGTTGTGTTGCTTTGCGTACCATTCAATAAGTCTTTTCCAAAACTGCTGGGCATGTGGATTGAAAAATTGTATAGTACAGTACTTGAAGTTACTCTCAGGACTAAAATGTATTGGGATATGACGAGCAAATATGCTATGAAACCCATAAGCACCCAATATGGAAACACTGTTGTCTCCATAAATATGTATGGATTTCACCTTTATGATTACCGTTTGTTTATTCACAATGGCCTGTGGTGCATTCCCCACTGCCACCAATATACTTTTGATTTCACGAGCATTGTGCTCTTATTTTCCTTACCTTTTATGTCTTGTTTTATTGTCTATGCATAGTCTAACCATTATCAGGCACAAATGGAATGTGCCTGCTTGATTTGTATATAAATCTTGTAGTTAATACAAGCTCACTTAGTCATTTGGCAGCAAACAACTGAGGTGAGCATTACTTCATCTTCATCATTACATCTTCTTATTACTTCTTTACCTAGCTTTGTACTCTAGGTGTGTAGTGAATAAATACTTAGTCATTTGCACAGCAAACAATGAGCTTCATACTCTAGGAAATCCAACAAAATGATGACCAACAGACCTAGTGATGCTGAAGTTCAGTTCAGTCTGGTTCTCCCAGGATTTTGGTGAACTGTGAACTGGACCTATGGTTCAGTTCAGCCAAAGGCCTGAACTTTGAACTGGACCATCAGTTCAGGTTCAAACAGGTTTGAACCTATGAAATTTCCCATGCATTTTAGTGCCCAAAAGCAGCTGAAATTAGGTTCTTGAAAATTTGAAGGCAATTCTAATAACAATCCAACTCTTTTCAAAGGCATTTTACATAGTCTAGGATCAGGTTTATGGTATGATTATTGGTGTGTCATCACTGTAACAGCCATAAATAGATAAGAATGGAGACCAAGAGTCCTCAGAGATTGTCATACATTTACCAACAACTGTTACGAACTTTCTTTTCCTTTTTCTTATCTCCACCAAACACATGCCTGTTTCACATACACACACACTATGCTCTCTTTTCATCCCCGCTCCACATGCTTTCCTTTCTCTTTTCATATGTTTCATCTATTCTTACACATGCATACCCTCTTACATGTGGACGTTTCACCTATCCACAACTCTCTTCTTTTCACTATAAATACATTATTTACTACTCAATGTAATGGTAGCTAATTCTTGAGAATCTACTGCTGGTTGCTCTACTCTCGAACTTCCTCAAACTCCTAAGACTCTGCTTCGAGAACTATCTCTTAGTACTCTTTTGAGCTCATTGAACAAATGAACAATCTCTTATATGACTGTTTACAGCCAGAAGCCTCTGAACCGTTCGAAGTTGTAACAAAAGAATTAGCTACAGTATTCCTACATGCTCTCTTCTTAGAAGCGTTGGTTATAACTAGCCAAATCCAAAACCGAAACACCAACAAACCAACCTGAACGAATACTGTGAAAAGTTAAATACTTGATCCAGTATAAGAAGATAGAGCAAGGACTTCTACACTTCTAAAAACAGACGAATTGAAACCGAACAAAACAATGGCTGGAGAATCATCTACCGCTCCCCATATTCCGAAAGAGTTAAACATCAACAAGCCGATGCCCTTTTCTGGCGACAGATGCAAAGTCAAAACATTTCTCTAAGAATGCAAAATTTACCTGTCTGTCAACGACAAAGTCTACTTCACCGATGGCCCGAAAATTGCATTCATCCTGTCCTTCATGAACGATGGAGAAGCAGGTCAATGGAAAGAAACCTGGATCGACAGCATTACAAATGCAGAAGGAGACATCGTCCTCCCAACTCTTGCCACCTTCTATGAAATCATCGCTGAACAATTCAAAGAAGCAAACCGAACCCAAGATGCGATGCACAAACTGACCCTCCTGAGACAAGGAAAGAAGTCAGCTGAACAAATTTCCACCAAATTCTCCCTGTTAACAAGACAAGCTGGACTTGAAGAGAAAACCAAATCAGACAACCTCCACTTAATCCACATGTTCCGAAAAATTCTGAATCCATCCCTGACACGAAAAATCTTGCTATCCCTTGACGTCCCCATGACTATCAAAGGCTGGAAAAACAGAGCGATTCAATACAATTCACAATACCAATTCGCGATGGCAATTTTGTCATCAGAACAACTGAACAAGAAACCCTATGACCCAGTATACAGAGAAGAGAAACCAAAATACGAAGGAAGAAATTGGTCCTCCAACAACAGACAAAACAACCCAGACGCTATGGACGTCGACGCAATGAGTTACGAGAAGCGAGGAGAATACATGCGAAAAGGCCTGTGCTTCAAATGTGATGGGCCCGGTCACATTTCCAGAGACTGCAAAGAGAAGAAGGGAGGATACCAAGGGAACAAAAGCCAAGGATCCTCGAACTACCGAAACAACCAGAAGAAACTCTCAGTCAAAGACATCCATTCCTTGATCAAAGGATTATCTCGAGACAAACATGAAAAACTCGCCAACCTTCAACTCAGCATCAACGAAGATGAAAAGATAGTAGAAGTTGATGACCATGAGGATTTTCAATGAGGAGAACTGAATCAATGTCAGTTTCTCCCACGCTATCCATATCTAATTGCTTAGTACCTCGTTTAAATATTCACCGAATGAAAATACCTATTTCTATAACGAGTGAAACGCAAGAAGACCCGGAAATCATCGAACAAGCCTTTATCGACTCTGGTGCAGACGGAAAATTCATCGACCAGAATTTTGTGTGAACACAAAAGTTTACGATCAAAACCTTAAATGTTCCCATCAAAGTTTTTAATGTTGACGGTACCCTGAACAAACGAGGCACGATCAAACATTATGTAAACCTCGAGATCAATGTACTTGGATGAAAGAAGATGAACCGACTTTTAGTCACTGGATTAGGGAAACACAAGATTATTCTTGGAGCAACTTGGCTCAAAGAAAACAACCCTGAAATAAACTGGAAGAAAGAAACTCTTACATGGCGCAAACCCGAACAAACAAAAGAAGAACAACCACGGAAACCGATTTTTAGGACACCCTCTACATCTACTACTGTTGAAGACGAAGACGATATTGAAGAATATCTTAATCGAACACAGAACCCCACCGACGATGATGAAATATCAGTACTCGTCGCTTTTATCACTGGCGAAATGGACAACAAATATTGGATCAATGCGAAAACATCTGCTTCACAAAATCTGGCTATGAAATATGACATCAAGCCTGATATTCCTGTCGAAGAAATTGTACCACCCGAGTATCATGAATACTTAGATGTATTTGATGAGAAGAAGGCGGACAGATTCCCCGAACCACAAACCTGGGATCACAAGATCAAAATGAAACCTGATTTTGAACCGAAATCTTTCAAAATGTACAACCTTACACTGGCAGAACAAATCGAACTGGACAAATTCCTTAAAGAAAACCTCGACCATGGTTATATTCGGAAATCACGATCTCTGATGGCCTCACCCTTCTTCTTTGTATCCAAGAAAGATGGAAAACTTTGACCTGTCAAGACTATCGATATTTGAACAATCACACGATCAAAAACACTTATCCACTCCCACTTATCACCGAGATCATGGACAAACTCAAAGGCGCAACTTGTTTCACAAAGTTTGACGTCCTAAGAGGTTACAATAACATCCGGATTGCCAAAGGAGACGAATGGAAAGCTGCTTTCAAGACCAATCAAGGATTATTTGAACCGACAGTAATGTTCTTTGGAATGTGTAATTCACTGGCAACATTTCAAGCAATGATGGACTCCATTTTCGAAGACCTTATCAAAGGCAACTATATCATTGTATACATGGATGACATCTTAATCTTTGCAAAGAATGAAAAAGATCTCGAAGAAATTACGAAGAAAGTCTTACAACGTCTACAGGAAAACGATCTCTATTTGAAACCAAAGAAATGCAAATTCAATAAGAAGAAAGTTGAATATTTAGGAATGATCATTGAAGAAGGCAAGATCTCCATGGACCCAACCAAACTTAAGGGTATCCGAGACTGGCCGACCCCTACATCTGTGAAAGAAGTACGATCCTTTTTAGGATTCAGAAACTTTTATCGACGATTCATCTGACATTTCTCTGACCTATGTCAACCGTTGAATAATCTTTTGAAGAAAGACACACCCTTCGAATGGACCAACAAATGCCAAGAAACATTCGAACTCCTGAAACGACGCTTTACTGAAGAACCAGTTTTGCGAATGCCTGATCCAACCCGACCTTTCCAAATCGAATCTGATGCTTCGAAATATGCATCAGGCGCAGTCCTTACACAAACAGACATGAATGGAGACCGACACCCTGTAGCTTTTCTATCAAAAAGTGTTTCCCCTACTGAACAAAACTACAAAATCTATGACCGTGAACTTTTAGCAATCATACGAGCTTTAACCAATTGGAGACATTATATCCTTGGATCTGAACACACAATGACAGTCTATTCTGATCACAAGAATCTGACTTACTACAGAACTGCACAGAAATTGAACAGACGACAAGCTCGATGGTCACTATTCCTTTCAGAATTCAATGTCAATCTCATCCATTTACCCAGAAACAAAATGATTCAATCTGACACTCTATCCCGACGAGCTGATCTTTGTCCCAAAGATGACAACAACAACGAAGACATCACGATGTTACCTGATTCCTTATTTGTCAATCTAGTCGACCTTGATTTACAGGAACAGATCGCCAACTCCACTGACATAGACACCGACGCCGCCGATGCCTTACGCTCTTTACTCGAAAAGGGACCTTCTAATTAACAAAGTGACCTTGAGGACTGCTCAACCGAAGAATTTATGGGAAAACCTATTTTATTCCACAAAGGGAAGAACTACATTCCACAGAATCGAGAACTTCGTCAAAAATTAGTCAAACAATTCCACGATGCACCAACCGCAGGACACCCAGGGGAATTAGAAACATACAATTCAATCTCTCAACATTATTGGTGGCCTGGGCTTCGCACTTTTGTGAAGAACTATGTGAAGGGATGCTCTGATTGTCAACAATTCAAGATCAACAGGAACCCATCGAAACCATTGTTTTTACCAATAGAAGGACCAAAAGATTCTAGACCTTTTGCGAACTGTTCAATGGACTTGATCACAGATCTACCACCTATCGACAGAAAAGACGCTGTACTGGTCGTGGTCGACCATGGGCTTACAAAGGGGGTGATTCTTATCCCTTGTGCAAAAACCTGTACTTCCGAAGACATTGCTCAATTTTTGCTCGAAAACCTCTACAAACAGTTCAGACTCCCTGACAAGATGATCTCCAATAGAGACCCTCGATTCACCGCCAAAGCCTTCGAGAACCTTTTCAAATTGCTCGGAATCGAACACGCGAAAACAACGGCCTTTCACCCTCAATCCGACGGAACAACTGAACGTTTCAACCAAGAAATTGAAGCATACCTCTCGATCTATTGCTTTGACAACCCAACGAACTGGTTATCTGCTCTACCCACACTCAAATTCACTCACAATAACCGAAGACACTCTGGAAGAACACAAACTCCTTTCAAATTGATCATGGGATCATCCCCAATCTCCATCCCTCTTTCATTTGAAAACACACAATTCCCTGCCGTTGAAGAACAAACACGGAAATTAATCAAAGACCGAGAAGAAGCTCTGGCAGCACATGAACTAGCAAGACACCGAATGGAAAACAGGATCAAATCGAACTTCAAACCATTTTGTGAAGGACAACTAGTCTGGTTAGACTCCAGAAACTTAAAAACGAATTACAACAAAAATATCGCACCACGAAGAGAAGGACCATTCCTTATCAAAAAAGTCCTTGGACCCCTCACTTACCGATTGAAACTCCCTGAAACATGGAAGATTCACAATGTCTTTCACACATACCTCCTCATGCCCTACATTGAAAACAAAGTACATGGACCGAACTTTCTGAAACCTCCTGCTGAAATCATCGACGGAGAAGAAGAATATGAAGTCGAAGCCATTATCAGACATAGAAAACGAGGATGCTGATATGATTTAAATCTGCATAAGCATGGTTTTTGCAATTTTTATCTATTATTTCAGCATAAATATTAATTAATGCACCAATAACTGGTTAATACAACTGATAATAAACAAGGGAATCAGAGTTGTCTACCCTACAACTGCTGATTAGACCTATTACTGTGTGACTTAAATGCATATAGTTAATAAGTGTGGTCAATAGACTATCATTTGTTACACTACAAATTGCATGTCTGGATTAAAACCAATAAATCCATGAATATCCTTATAGACTTGGCACAGGAAAAGTTAAATAAACAATATTGGGTTAGCAAATGTCATGGGGTGTGATTTTGGAGCAACAGAATATTATTAATAAATATTCAGGGGAAGTTGGTGCCCTAGCAACAGTGGAAGCAGAATAACCAAGATAGTGGAACCATGTGATTGTGTGGGAATCATGATGATTAAGGATAGGGGGAGTGCTGAACAATCATAAAGATTGTTTCCAGGCACAATAGGCACAGTTCCCACCAAGAGGGGTGGAAACTACCTAAAATTAGGAACATGGGGCTAAAAATAGAACAACCCCTATGTTTCCAGGAACAATGAGTGCACATGGTGCCAGAACCAAAGTAAGGGTACCAGGAACCAGTATATCTATTTTTGGACATTATCTATTTTTAAATATCTCAAATGTATAAAATACCTCCCAGGGTTTGTAAATAGTCAGAAAATTGGATTCTTTCTTTCCCCCCCTCATTTGCAACCTAGTACAGCTCACTGTCTTAGACATTGAGCAAGAACACTTGTCTTTGAGTAGTGGACTTGAAAATAAATCAGTTTCTCAGAGTTGTTTGACTTGTTGCAATAATTGTTGAATTGTTGTAAAAGTTGTTGTTGTGTTAAAGTCATAGCAGAAGCAAGAGGGCTTCTTGTGTATGCAATTGTGTTAAAGTCATAGCAGAAGTTTGAGTCTTCTTGTGTATGCAATTGTGTTGAAGTTGTAACAAAGTCTTGGACTTTTGTGTACACAAATTGTAAATCAATCAGTAAAGTCTTAGGAATTCTTTGACTGATTGTTGGTGCAAGCCATAAATTGCAAAACCACTTAAAAGTTTGATCATCCTTCAATTGATCCAAATTATTGTTGTTGTTGTGTGTATTAGTTGAAGTGAATTTCAAAGTCTTGGAAAGGTTATACTTTCTAGAAAACCCAACTTGCATTATTAAGATTGTATAAAGTATTGATTGAGTTATTGTTTTGAGTAGAGATTTTTATAATCTTGAAAATGCACCTTTTCTCAACAACCTCTGTGCAGTTACATCAACGCGGATACCAATTCAAAATCCGATGGAAAGATTACCCGATCTCCGAAGCAACGTGGGAACCGGAGTCACACATCAAAAATGCGGATGACACGTTGACACTTTATAAACAAACCCATCACCTCAATTAGAACAGCTTCGAAAACATGCACAACACTTCTTATCAACATCAATGCGTCGATGAAGACTTCCTAAAGCTCATTGACGTCATCGCTGAAATTGCTGATGAATTTGAGGATATAAAACTAGCCCTCGAGAAACAAAAAGACGACAACTTCACACTCCCCAAGTTTGACTTCGAAATTGCATATTCTCGAATCAATACAATTTCTCCCTCTGAAACCATGCCTCGAACCCCATCATCATCCTCTTCCTCTCGTTCTGTTCACATCCGACCCCCGATTTTCAACTTCACCCACAATGAATTTTCCTCCTATGTACAAACCAGACACAACATCAATAATCTCATGCCCTTCCTTCGACCGAACGCTGTCCTTTATACCAAATTTCTTTATTTCCACCACGTCGACCAAAGCATTATACGAGCCAAACGAGAACTTGAATACCTACAGACACAAGCCGACACGTTATACAACAACATGGCTGGTTGCGGACTGGTCCAGCACATCGAACCGTTTATTAGACTCAAACGACGAAATCCCATTGGGTCCCGGCGATCCTCTCCTTATCCTCTTCGACAGACATTTTCCCCCCTTCCTCTTCCTGACTCAACCTCGCCTGGTTCTCGACTCAACCCCATTGTCATCGACGACGACGATGAGGTTCTTGTACCACGCCACTGTTCTACTTGCGATATCGACGGTCATACTTCCTGACAATGTTTTCTATCAGTTACTGGAGAACCTATTGTCTTATCGAACGAACGACCACCGAACAAATATTGATTATGCAACAACTGCTTTGAAGAAGGACACGGCTGGCAACATTGCCCACTCGAACAACAAGAAGGACTGTTCTTAGAGTCAGAGTTGAATTCAGAGTCTTCGACGTAAAACGGGGGCAATGTTACAAACTTTCTTTTCCTTTTTCTTATCTCCACCAAACACATGCCTGTTTCACATACACACACACTATGCTCTCTTTTCATCCCCGCTCCACATGCTTTCCTTTCTCTTTTCATATGTTTCATCTATTCTTACACATGCATACCCTCTTACATGTGGACATTTCACCTATGCACGACTCTCTTCTTTTCACTATAAATACATTATTTACTACTCAATGTAACGGTAGCTAATTCTTGAGAATCTACCACTGGTTGCTCTACTCTCAAACTTCCTCAAACTCCTAAGACTCTGCTTCAAGAACTATCTCTTAGTACTCTTTTGAGCTCATCAAACAAACAAACAATCTCTTATACGACTGTTTACAGCCAGAAGCCTCTGAACCGTTCAAAGTTGTAACAGGTTCAGGTTCAAACTTTGGTTCAGAACCGAACTGTGGCATCACTAAACAGACCCATTTGTCACAATATCCTCATAGCCCAATGACCTCTTCATCCCTCTACCCATATCTAATGGTGTCCGTGTTGTGAACCATTGGGAACTGGTAGTGGTTGATGCAGTTCTTCTTCATTTTGCACTGGTTATTTGTAAATCAATTGGCTCTTGATGTTGAATA
Organism: Phlegmacium glaucopus; assembly: GCA_015039465.1. Taxonomy (NCBI): domain Eukaryota; kingdom Fungi; phylum Basidiomycota; class Agaricomycetes; order Agaricales; family Cortinariaceae; genus Phlegmacium; species Phlegmacium glaucopus. Next base: position 346,121 of record MU130662.1, read on the forward strand.
TTTTTGACAGCTCTTCCCAATTAGGAATGATTAGTAAGCACAATAGGATATGAGTAATAGCAGTACTGTACCATTTTACTCACTTGTTTGCAAGGTGCTCAACCCGCACTGGCCAAACATTAATTATATTATCAACTACTTAATCACTAAGTCTGATAAATTCCAGCACTTGATTCCATAGGTTGCAAGATTCGGTAATACTACTAGCAATAGCAAAGCAAGACAAGCCTGGATGATGTCCGGGTTGACCTGTGTGTGTGATTTCTGAGACCGATTAACACCAAAACACACTTGTCAGTAGTGTTGCTGATGGCTCGAGCTGCTTTTTTTCTACCTTGCTAAATAAATTTTTTAAAATCACCAAAATATTTGAGTAGTTATATCACCCTCAGGAGCCAGGGGGTCTTTTGCCAACATTAAGCAATAGGAACCAAATTTCCCATGCTATTTGATCAGCTCTGAACTTGCTCAATTCAAGCCACTTCAGAGCCGATAAAATAGCATGGGAAATTCGGCTCCTATCGCTTAATGTTGGCAGAAGACCCCCTGGTTCCTGAGGTGATCTAGCTACTCAAATATTTTGGTGATTTTACAAAAATTATTTAGCAAGATAGAAAAAAGCAGCTCAAGCCATCAGCAACACTACTTGTCAGAGTGTACACTTAGTTCTGGAAAGAGTCTAGGAGAGCCATTGCGACAGAGAGCAGATGTATTTGAAATTTAACACATCAGAAAAACATGTTAGTCCTTGAACTTCTCTTGAAACCCCCTTGACTCACTTAATGCCATTTCAAGAAGCAGATCAAGGATCAGAAAACCTTCTTGACAGTCACTTGTTCAAGGAGGTTGTTCTTTTTCAAGCCCAGTCACTACATCAGTAAACCCAGGCTGTGCTATGGACCATTATGTAATGCTCTATAGCACTGTAGTGCCATAGTGTAGGTCCCTATCTCTGTAGTGTCCAGCAGACACTATATAGCACTACATAGCATCACCTAGGGGGTTCATAGCACTCTGTAATAGCTCCTTGTAATTCCATAGCACTCTGTACTGAGCTCAAATTTGAAATAGTACTGGTTTACTTTTGCATTTTTTGAACCATTTTCTTACTCCAAGCCAAGTACTTGAAAAAAAATACAATATGTATATTGTCCAACTACCTACAAAGCACATTGTCTAATTACCCATATTACCCATATGTCATTCATCATATGTCATTCATTATTTGTTGTATGTCATCTGTTGTACATTGTTCATTGTATGTCATCATTATTCTTCATTCTTGTTACATTCTATTATATGTTACTCCAGTCCGACTCCATTGGAGTTGTTTCCGGTAGTCCATACTCCGTTCCAGTACTTTCCCTTGTTTCCGGTTCTACTCCTCCTATGTCCAACTCTGAGACTACTCCATATCATTCCAACCCTTCCGACAATACTCCAAACCCATTACCACACCTTTGCCATAACAACTATTTCTTTGTCATCACTTTCCCACTATCAGTCAGCACACCAGCTATGGATTATTCACCCCAAGAATGCAGGACTTTCCAGGAGCAGAACGCAGCACTTATATTTATCTTTTAATTCTGTATGTTGTTTGTGTCATCGTCACATGTTGTCACTGTGTGTTGTCGTTGCATGTTGTTCATCACATGTTGTTCATCATGTGTTGTTTGTCACATGTTGTTGCAGAAAGATGGAAGACCTCAGTGACTTAGAGGACAAACAAGAGGAGGAAACTAAGATGATATTCAAACTGAGGAAAAACATACAAGTTTCGAGTACTTAAATATAAAAGGAATTGCAACCGAAATATAGAATATAAATATAAGTGCTGCGTTCTGCTCCCAGAAAAGGTCCTGCATTCTTGGGTGAATAATCCATGGCTGGGGTGCTGACTGATAGTGGGAAAGTGATGACAAAGAAATAGTTGTTATGGTGAAGGTGTGGTAATGGGTTTGGAGTATCGTCAGAAGAGTTGGAATGATACGGAGAAGTCTCAGAGTCGGACATAGGAGGAGTAGAACCAGAAACAAGGGAGAGTACTGGAACAGAGTACGGACTACTGGAAACAACTCCGACGGAGTCAGACTGGAGCAACATATGACGGAATGTAACATGTAGTAGTTTTGTATGCTATTGTTGTAATTTTGTAGTTGTTGTACTTTGTAGTTAATATAAAAAAAAGAAAAAAGAAAGAAAAACACACATCATGGTAGTTGGTCTTCATTCATTGTTGCTGTTCCCATTGTCAGAGTGATGCCTATTAAGATAAAAAATAATTCTGTTGAGGCCATTGTCAGTGCCATGGCCTAGAAAGAAAAAAAATAACCTTGTTGCACTCACTGTTAGGGCAACTGCAATGCTGACTTAGTCAAGCTAGCAGGGGATCCAAAGTTAATAATATTTCAAAGGGATATCTACAAGTGACTCACCTAACAGGGGATCCAAAGAGGAAAGGATGGGGATCCCTGCTAGGCTGTGGGGTGTTTAAGTACTAATATGGACATAACGGAGATATAAAATAAATAAAGGAATGATACAATAATAATTAATTAATTAATTAAGAAGTGGTGTGATGTGAAAAATAAAAATAAAAGACAGAGCAAACTGGAGGATCAGAGTCGGATCGGAGTTACAGAGTCTTGGAGTAAACCAGTGATGGAAACAGAGTTGGATGGAAGGTCAGAGGTTGTCGGAAAGGCGGGGTGTATGATTCTAAGGTTGAGGTTTGGGTTGAAGTTGGGTGTCCCCTAACACTCACATTCCATCGTTGTTGTTGTCCTGGGTGATGTGGCAGGTGGAAGTGGTGGTGATGTGTGACATGGTGACGTGGTGATGTTGTTGAATGTTGAAAGGTTTAGGGCTGGTCTGTTGAACTTAAAAGAAATAATGATCACACAAAAAAAAATAATGAAAAATAAACTTAATATAACTTAGAATAGTACAAAGTATTATGTAGTCTCCTTTTATTGCTACAGAAGAACATGAGCTGTCTATATGACACTACACAACACTCCAACACTATGGCATGCTATAGGCTTAGCCTATTTGTTATGGCATGTTATGACTCAAAATTGGAGTTTGCTGATGTAACTTAATTTCCACTTGTTGACCTTTTTTGCACTTGAGTCTGTCCTTGTATGTACTTGTAGCCAGAAAGCGAATCAAGTAGATATTCAAGTACTAAATAAGTAAGGAAATTAGGAACAAAAAGGACTCAGAAAGCAGATATCTAGACCAATTTTTCTAATAGCAGCACAAGCAGAATAAGGGACTTTTAAAAAAGTATCATATTCAATTAAATAGTCTAAACATCATATATACTCTAACATATTAAAATAAAAAGACTAGCCCTCCAGATCTACATCATAGGTCATATGTTGTTCATCATACATTGTTCGCCATTCACTGTACGCTGTTCACTGTTCATTGTATGTTGTTCGTTGTATGTTGTTCATGATACACCATTCATTGTTTGTTATACGCTGTTTATCATCTGCTATACATCATTCATCATTTGCCATACATTGTTTGTGGTTCATCATACTACACCGTTCACCATTTGTCATTCACTGTTCATCTTGTATGTCATTTGTCATGTGTCATTCATTGTGTTGTTTGACATTCATCCTTGTTGTGTGTCATTTGTTGCAACCCCGGTTGTGTTGCCAGTGATATGATGACATGGCCCTGCTCATTGTTGTAGTTGCTTGTAGTTAATATAGAAAAAGAAAGAAAAAAAGAAAAAAAGAAAAAATAAATACATACATCTTGGCGATGGTCTTTGTTGTTGCCATTCCCATTGTCAGGTAGTAGTGCCTATTAATATGATGCCATTGTCAGTGCCAGGGCCAAATAGAAATGGAGAAACCCTGAAGTGAGGTGTTTGCCATTGTCAGGTCCATTGTTGTTGTTGTCCCAGGTGACGTGGCAGGTGGAGGAAGTGGTAACTGGAAGTGGTGTTGATGTGGTGACATAGCAACGTGGCGAGGGTGGTTGAATGTTGAACATTGTTTGCAACATTTAGGGCTGGTTGGTTTGCAGGTGGAGGAAGTGGTGTGTGATGTGGTGAGGGTTGAATGTTGCAATGTTTAGGGCTGGTTTGTTGAACTTGTGCGAAAAAAAATTGAAGGCAGTTGTGATACTTTTATCCTTGCCCTCCTTGCCCTCCTTGCCAGAATTGATTACCAAACTTGATTTGTTCTTAAAAAGAAAAGTTTTTCTTGAAATTACTTTTCCAACTTGCAGGTTACTTGCTCTACTTGAATATTTTTTCTACAAGGAAGTTAGTTGAAACAAAGTAGCTCAAGAAAGACTCAAGCTGCAAAAGGGGTAAAAGTAGCTGTCAAGTAAAAATGTGTTTTGCTGATGCAGAGGCTTGCGATGCGACTGCAGTGTGAGGAAACGGTCACATGATATGCTGCTTCCTCTTTGAGAAATTGAGATTTCAAGATCTATGTGTTTTGATATCCTGCTTTATTAGCAGGCTCCTAAAAGCAGCCACTTGTCTTGCAAGCTATTCTTACATCAGCAAAACATCAAGGAAGTTTCTAGTTTTTGTTGGTTTTTCTGGTTTTCTGGGTTTCAGGAAACCTACAAACCTCAAAACCTCAAAACCAGCAAGTATCTACAGAAATCCCTAGTCTACACTAATTTACGACACAAATAAATGTATTTAGGCTAGAGTAATAAATTCATGGGCATGATGATCAACAAAATGGTTAACAAAGAAGGAATTGAAACTGTCTAGAGCATCGTGATGGCTAAAGTCATCAGGAACACGCGAGGACCCGTAGACTGGCAGGAGATGAGCCCCTCAAGCAATGGTGTCAATGTCAATAACTTCAACAGTGGGCAGCCCTCTCCTATCATGCTCCAGCTCCATGGTCCACATGCCAGTATCTCAATCAGGCTCCTCGTCATGCACAAACCAATTGATCAGTGCACACAACATGTTTTGTTGGCGATAACGGAATGAGAAGAAAAGGAGAACTCGTCCAATCTCCATACCCTCCATCCCGTGCTTTGACTCATCCAGCACAACAAACATGGTATCACGGCGCTCGTGACCATGGAAAGACGGAGTCGAGCAAATATGTTCACAACACAAGCCCCCAGCTCCACACAAATTGCTTGGTGCATAGTAAATTGCAGTGGCAGAGTGGTAGACCTTGATTTCGCCATTAAATGAAGGTAGATCTTCAAGTTTGACAGGCGGTTGCTGATCTCGGTGGTTAAGTATGAAAAGGAACTGGTGGAGAGCCAGGGGAAACTTTGGTTGATGAATAAACTCAGCGAGATTGTGGAGTTTCCGTGGGTAGCGGGACTCTGGAAAATTATTCAATGGTTAACATATGGACAGCCCACAACGAGAGAGCTTGAACACACCTGACTTGGCTGCAAGCTTAACTTCAGATAAGGTGCCAGACAGAGTACCCGAAGATGGACCCCCATCATCATCGTCTTCGTTTCCATTGTTGTAATCTGCAGGCATCTCAGCAGCCCCATCTTTGTCCTCAGCCTTCATCTGCTCCATGTAGGATGACGTTGTACCAGCCAACATACCCATTCGGGCGAATGCACGCTGAAGCGCAGCCATCTTGTCCATTTGAACAAGGGTTTGTAGCATTTGAATGAGTGCATGGTGATAGGACCCAGGAGACGTCTAGGGATGTAAACACACCATTTTCGCGGTTTCACAACCTTTGCAGTATACTCGCGGATGCTCACATATCGTTGCGGATACTTGCAGATCATCGCAGGTCATCGCAGGTCATCGCACATACTCGCACATACTCGCAGCTCATCGCAGAACACTTGCAGATCATCGCAGATGCTTGCAGTCATCACCAACATTTGCATTATCATTCGCAGTTGCCAGCTGTTCTTGCAATCATTAAACACGACTCAAACAAAGGTCACTCAGGTGACTGTATTACTCATCACCTTTATTTTTATCTTGTCTCCTTTATTTGGCTCTTATCTCCTATGTTTCATTACCAAATTACCGGACCCATGTGACTCCGCTTTTACCCACACTTTACATTTCTGTTTCACCTTTCCGCACTTAGCTATTTGCTAGTTACTATATTATTAGCAGTAGCAAGTAAGGTAAAGCATAGAGGAAAACGGACGAATTACCGGACTTTTGATCCCACCTTTGGAACGTCGTGCTAAGCTACTCTTGCACTCCTTCAAAATCATCCTGCAGGCTTCGCTTTTTCTGCGCATTATCTCGCACTTTAAAGCAAACCTTCGCACCTCATAAAACCTCACTATCACCTACTGAAGAGAACTACATCAACCCCACGAACTACGTACTACTTGCGGTCTGTCCCCACCGCAGGTACATCAGCGGTATCAACTAGATCGACACCATGGCTCCTTTACAGCTTTGATGTGCTTAGACTCAGTAATTGATGAGCAAAGCCCATTGGGAGAGCCGAAGAGATGAATTAAATAAAAATAATGGAGGAGGGCATGTTGACGTGGAAGAGATATTGAGGCTTGGACTCCTCTCACAATGAAGATATTTCGAAGAGCATGAAACCTTTCAACACATGATCGAAAATGTTCAAGAGCTGGACTGGTGATTGCATTACGGCGGGCTATGTAACATGCATCCATGAAAGCCGCAATGCACTGGACCATTGATGATGGTAAATAACCAGCAATTGCTGCAAGATATACCTGTTACGATAATGTAAGTCTTTCCAAATTGGCCATTAGTACTTTCAAACAGAACGAACCTTCATCAATGCTTTTGAGTCATCACCTGTCCACTGGTGATAATCTCAACCATCAGGGAATCGGCAAAGGCCTGGGTAAGGGGGGACCGCAGAGATACTGAATATATCATTAGAGTAGTATAAAAAAAAATTCGAAAGGAGATTCAAACCGATGGTCAATGTCTTTGATGATCTCCAAGGCAACTGCCTCACCATGTGTATGAACCAAATATTTACCAACCCATGTTACAAGATGATCTTTAAAGATACCCTTGATCAGTTGGTGCAGAAGGTTGGGAGCAAGGAGTTCGTGGATATCCGCTCGTGGAAATCCATGTGTGAAGGGCTAAGATAAGTTTAAGTCAGTTATTGACTACCAAAGCTACTAGACGTAGACAAACCACAATGTCGTTTTGGATCCCAAAGTCATCCCAAAGAATACCAGGGTCAAAGTTCTTGACCAGTAGGTCTGTCTTCTCATGCGAGCGGCGATGACTTCCAGGACCATCAAGGTTATCCGGCTTTGCATCACATCTAGAAAAACATGAGCTCTACCACTTCAAAAGGCCATAAAGGAAGTACAACTTACTTTGGACACCAACCATAAACCGTTCCAGCAAGCCAAACCTGCTCTGGGTAGTCAGCTATATAAGGACCAAGGCCAAAGATTGCGCAACGGAAATGACCATCTGGACATTTAACAGCTTTGTACTTCTCCATATATGCCTTGAGGGGCTCGAACATGACCTCTAGACATTGGTGGTAGAGTTGGCGGCAGAACTTCTGGAATTCAGGTCGCTTCCGTTGGCGCTTGCTGGCTGAAGAGTAATCAACAATAAGAATATAAGAAATATAAGAAACCAACCTTTTGGTATGGGAAGAAAAGCAACAGGAAGTACCCCATTCCCATGTCCACGTCGAGCCGTATTTGAGATTGTTCCAGGTGAAATGTAAACAGGGTGGTATTCTTGATGACCAGTCACCACAGAGACAGTTGTTTTATTGCTTCCAGCAATGACAGGTACATACATACAGCCGTGTGTGGACCGATCTTGTGCAATTTTGTCCTAGGAATCGAGATAGGATTATGAGTACTTTAAAATTTGATGAAACATGGAAAATTTTACTGCTTGACTGTTCACCCAGTTTCCTGACATAAGGTTTGAGTAGACGTGATCACCTTGACCATCAAACTCTTCATATGGAACATATTGGGTCTGGCCATCAAAGTCAGAAGTAGCGAGTTGTTGTTCAACCACAAGTAATGCATCGCGTGTGTTGAGTTCATATGTTTCCACCATCCATCGAGGTGGTGCCTACTACAATGTGCCTACTCCGAAGGAATGGAAGGGCTTGGATAAGTCAGATCCGACCTATAAGGTATGATTGTCAATCCAAGTTGTTTGTCCAGTTGACTAAGATGACTGGAGGCTCCGGGAGGCTTTCTCAAGTCCCAATTCATAGTTCCAATTGCCAAGCAATATCTCAATTATGCTACAAGCTCAGCTCTCAGCCCTGCGATTGGTCAAAAGAACCCACCTAAAGGTCTTTATGCACTGATATTAACTGCAGTATGTACCTTTTTGTTCCTCTCATAATCTTTGCAACTTAGTGATGTCTTTTGGAGGTTGAACGTGGCTTTTCTGCCCATATGAAGGGCACTTTCATTGCGCCTCCTCAATTTAATCAAGATAATTGCAACAAACCGCTCTCAGACTTTTTCAGGAATATTGATAAAGTCAAGGAGGATCACTGGTCATCTATTTTACAGTTCTCTGGTGAAGACGAGAACTCATATGCGGGTAGCGACATACTGCAGGGTGACCAATCAATTGTTACGGCGACTATAAGCTTGCACTCGCGTTCGGTGCTGGGCAAATAGACCAAGTAACTAAGGACCGTCATACGGTTGCAATCGTGTTCAACAAGTTAAGACTGAGGGCAACAAGTTCTGAGCAAGCTATGTAGATTAAGACCGTAAGAGTACAAAGGTCTAAACTAGGGATCATGGCTATGGGTATGGCTCTTATATACTAAGGGGTCGAGTCAGAGATAAGGGGATGGTCCGTGCTGGGAATATGAGTCGGTACGAGTCAGAGATAGAGAACGGAAGCGATAACTAAGTATAGTACATGGAAGGTTCAGGGCAAAGGGTAAGTAGGGAAAGGGGGTGGTGTAGGAAAGGGAACGATGAAGGAAGATGTAATATGTAGTGAAGAAAGGGAAGAAAAGGGGTGGGGGCCATGCGCGTACCAGACGTTCATAACATTAGCCCATTGTTAGCCTAAATATCGTCCTCGATTTTGTTATCTTTGAAATATTCTTCTAAATCTTGTTTCTGTTGGTCGGCCTGTTGTTGATCTCTTCGTGAATTAACTTTGATCTTGTGTTCTGAAAGTAAGAGGATTTGATCCATCTTAAGCGCTTTTGCTGCAACATTGATGTCTTTCCACGTTTGAGTAGTGGCGTGATGACTTCCATAGCGTGGGTTATAGATGACCCATAGAAGAGAGGCGAATTGTTCAGCAGTGATTCCAGGGAGTTCGATGGCATCGAATATATTGGTTCCTCGGATCTTGGATTGTGCGATGGTTTGTCCATCGGCTAGGTTGGAGTCGACGAATGCCATTTGTTCTGAAAGCCAGATGGATTCTCGATCGAAGAAGTATCGATGAACTCGGAAGCGAATATGTTCGGTTTGGAAAAAGAAATGACCGCCAGCGATATGAAGCATAGGAGGTAATTGACCGGGTCTGAAGATGGGGATTCCATTTTCGGGCGTGATGTCGTAGATGTATTCGTGAAATTGGTCGATATCGGTATTCATAGCAGTAGCAGTGTTGAAATTCATATTAGCAGAAGTGATGTGAGCAGCAGATGCGAGAGCCATGGTGTGGAAGAGGCGATAGGGAAAGGGAAAGGATAGGTCGCGAGTTCTTATAAGGAGAAATAGAGTCAGAGATAAAGGGGAGTCATAGGTATGAGTGGGGGTATTCTTAGCGTATGACTCAATGTTCTCCGGTGAGGTTACCGTCTTCATCTCCGTCAACATCGTAGAATCCGGTTCCGTAAATGTCGGGATCGCAATCTTCTTCCTTTTTGACTTTAGATTTGCATCGGCAGGTGTTACCATCCGTCTGTCCTCGGCACCAAGCAACGTGGTTGTAGAAGAGGGGGAGTCGACAACTAGCACAGTGTTCTGGTTCTTGTCGTCGTCGTTTGGGGAGAGGGGCTTTGTCTTCTTCTTTGTTCTTGGGGCAATTACTGGGCCAGTGTCCAGGGGCCACCCGTTTGCAGGAGGGGCATCTGTAGGCACCGCATTCTTGTTTGCGATGTCCAAGAGTACCGCATTGAAAACATTTCGGTCGACTAGTGGGTGCTCGTGTCGTGTATGGGATGGATCAGATAAGGGGGATATTGGCTTCAGACGGTTGTCGAGTGAGTGGTTGAGGACGGATACGAGTTCCAGTTTCTTCGGAAGGGTTGTTAAGAGGAATGTTGTTTGGGAAAGTGACAGGAGAGTTAGGGGGAGCGGGGATCCAGAGGTTGACAGTTGGGATTGTTAGAGTCAAAGTTTGTTCGATTCGTTTACTTAATCCATTGATTTCAAGGCGGGGAATGAGTTGTCAGATATTATGTTCTTGGGTCGCATTTGTCTGTCGTAATTCCTGTGCCATTTTAATAAGGCCTTCTGCCATCTTTTCTAAGGTATTAGCTTGCGGAAGTACCAGTCGATGGTGGCAGTAGGCAATGTTGAATGTTTTGAAATCGGAGTCATGAGTCCAATCTCGAAGGTGGTCTCGTACGTAGGTTCGATAATGAGAATATGTGGGGAACTGAGAGTCGAATATTTGGGTGATGTCTTGGATTCTGAATTGTTGGTTGGTAGTAGTAGAGCTTGTGGGGGAAGATGGGGGAAGTGGAAATTGAGTAGCAAGGAATGTAGTGTGGACATTGAGAGGTTCGTTCTCGAGGATAGTAGCAAGGGAAGCAGCAGTATTGAGAGTGGAAGTGGATGACGGGGTTATTGACGAGGGAGTCATGGAGGGAGCGGTCAGAGGGGGAATATTTTCTTTGTTGTCTTCACTGGAGTCGGTGTCGATTTTTGTAACTTTGAAGAAGGTCTTGTGAATTGGTGACATTTCATTCGGGTTCCCAAGTGTTTTCTGCAGTTGAATATCCTTTCCATTTTATAAGGAAAGCGTATCCTCTTCCCTGTCGTCTGTGGGAGATTATTGACTCGACTTCGTACTCCGGTTGGCCTTCGATAAGGTCAGGAGGTGGTTGTGGGAAGTTATCTCCATAGACTCCATTTGTCTTGTAAGGGGAAAGTAGCGTGATATGAATGACTGGATGAATTCTCCAGGAGTGGGGTAGTTCCAGGCGGTAGCTGAGGGGGCTTAGAACTTCTATGACTTTGAAGGGGCCTTCTCGCTTAGGTGCCATTTTCTTGGTTTCGTATCGTAGTTTAAGGTATCGTGACTCGAGCCACACCTTATCTCCTATCTTGAATGGGGTGAAACCTCGGGTAATACGTTCAGTCATGACTTGTCGTGCGAGTTCATGGGCCGCATTGGCTTCTTTCCATGCTTCTTGGAGATTAATAAGGCGTTCTTGGGTGTCAGGGATGTTGGTTCTAGGGAATGCGGTGGGGATAGCGGTTGGGTTATAGCCCATTTGGAGGAATAGGGGAGATTCTTTTTGTGTAGCATGTGGTTTGGTGTTGTAAGAGAACTCAAGGGTAGGGAGGTATTGTCGCCATTGGTCGGGGTTATTTGCGCAGAAGATGGATAGATAAGCTTCGATTTCTTGGTTTGCTCTTTCGGTAGCGCCGTCTGTCTGTGGGTGATGGGCTGTGCTCATGACTAGATTGATACCAAGAAGTCGTCCTAACTCCCAAAAGACGTGAGAGGCGAATTGGGGGCCACGATCGGAGATAGCTTTGTCTGGTAATCCGTATCTTTTGTAAAGCGAGTCAAGTAAAATAGAGGCGGTTCCGTTGGCATCAATTGTTTTGTGGCATGGGGTTAGAATTACCCCCTTCGTAGACCCATGGTCGACCACGACCATGATAGAGTCAAAGCCATCGGAGGGAGGGAGATCCGTGATGAAATCCATAGTGATCAGAGAGAACGGGCGGAGTTGTTCGGAACGGATAGGTTGTAAAGGTGGGGAAATAGGGTGACGGTTTATCTTGTGTTGTTGACAGATGGCGCAGCCATCAACATAGTTTCGAATGAATGTAGCCATTCCAGGCCACCAATAGTCGCGTTGGACTAAGTTTTGGGTAACAAGACGGCCAGGGTGTCCGGCAGGGATAGAGTCGTGATGTTTTTGAACAATGTTACGACGTAAGTCCATATTATCGGGTACGTAGCAACGGTTTTTATAGAAAACCAGGTCGCCATCGGTTCGCCAGTCACTAAGGGCAGAGCGCATAGGGAGGGGTCCACCATGGAGCATCGCATGTAAAGCAGTTTTGACAACATCGTCCATTTGTTTTGTAGAAGTTATGAGTTTTTGGAGTTCCATGTCAATGGCGTTAACGAAGAGATTATCGGGGAGTAATGTTCGGTCTTCATTGTCGTTTTCCATTCCAACCGTAAGGTCAGCTCGTCGTGAAAGGGCATCGGATTGAACCATTTGGGTTCCGGGTACATGTGTGAGGTGAATGTCAAATTCGGAGAGGAAAAGGCTCCATCGGGCCTGTCGTCGATTGAGCTTTTGAGCGGTTTTGAAGTAGGTCAGGTTTTTGTGATCAGAGCGTATGGTGACTGGGTATGGGTTTCCCATCAAATAGTGTCGCCATTCTTTGAGGGCTCGAATAATGGCTAGAAGTTCTCGGTCGTAGATTTCGTAGTTTCGTTCCGTATTGTTGAATGATTTGGATAAATATCCACAGGGGTGCCAGTCTCCATTGTTGTCTTGTTGTCGTAGTACTGCTCCTGATGCGTATTTAGATGCGTCTGTTTCGAGTTCAAAAGGTTTTGTTGCGTCAGGCATTCGTAGAACTGGGGATTCAGTGAATTTCCTTTTTAGCATTTCGAAAGCTTGGCTTCGTTCAGGTGTCCATTCGAATTTGGTGTCTTTCTTGAGTAGGTCGTTCAATGGTTTTGTCATATTGCCATATCCTTGAATGAATCGTCGATAGTAGTTCCCAAAACCTAGGAATGAGCGAATTTCGTGTACTGAAGTAGGTGCAGGCCAGTCAGCAATTCCAGCGAGTTTTACCGGGTCCATAGCAAGTTTGTTTTCTTCAATGACTAGTCCTAGGAATTCCACTTTGGTTTGCCAGAAGGCGCATTTCTCGGGTTTAAGGTATAGGTCGTTGTCGGCGAGGCGTTGGAGAATCCGTCTAGTGTTTTCCATATTTTCGGCAATTGTTTTGGTGAATATGAAGATATCATCCATGTAAATGACGACCCATCCTTCGGTGGTTTCGATTATGAATATGTCGTCCATCATTGCTTGAAACGTGGCAGGGGAGTTGCAGAGTCCGAAAAACATAACTGTGGGTTTGAATAATCCTTTGTTGGTTTTGAAGGCTGCTTTCCATTGGTCTCCGTCTCGAATGCGTACATTGTTGTAACCCCATCGGATGTCCAGTTTGGTGAAATATTTGGCGCCTTTGAGTTTGTCAATGAGTTCGGAGATGAGGGGAAGTGGATAGGTATTCTTGATTGTTCCTTCATTTAACGTTCGATAGTCTTGTGTAGGGCGTACTTTTCCATCTTTTTTGTCGACGAAGAAGAATGGCGATGCCATGGGGGACTTGGATGGTCGTATGTAGCCTTTGTCGAGGTTTTCCTTGAGGAATTTGTCCAGTTC
>MU130662.1:360236-406426 GCA_015039465.1 Phlegmacium glaucopus
GGTGGGGGAAAGGGATGAATGGGAAACGGGACTTGGAAGGTACATGATATGAATCAATAGCGAAGGCAAGGGATAGAGACTGAGCATGGCTGAGTATAAGGGTCGTGCCTGGTAGGGGAATAGAGACTGAGCTGGGGAATCATATATTCTCGGTATGGGTATCGGTACTAGGGATCAAATCTGGAAACATGAGAATGCCAGAATTAGATGTATCGAACGAGTCTTGAACAGCGGGAGTCAGAATTGAACAACTTGTGCTAACGTTGGCATGCTGCCAGGAATCAATGAACCAGATAAACGGGTCGTGGCTTGCGCTCACGTTCGAATATCAGCGGCATTGTTTTCCAGATTTGATGAGAACGCAGGCGAAGAGATTCGCGTCTGCTTGGAATGGAAGACCTCGGGTTGCTTTGTGCGTGATCGGTTTGTTTGGTCGTCAGTGAACCTAATAGGAGCACTAGGCTTGAGCACACTAGCGGATATAGTTGCCTCAGTATTCTTCTAGCACACCAGCGGTTATGGTTGCCTAGAGTTCTCTATTATGTGGTGCTGCAGTTTCCCGTTTATGGTTCGGGGATCGCTCAGTAGTCTTCTTCTTCTTTTGTGTTGGCCTTCGTCAGTTATGCTGTGGCTGTTGCTTCTTGGAGAGCTTCTTTTTGAAGGGCTCGGTCTTGCGTACTCGGTGTCGAGATGTTGTGTTGGTTCTGTTCTTGCTCATCCTTCTTTGGGAGCTTGTTGGCGTTGTCTGGTTGGTCAGGGAGTCTGTGGCAGTTGAGGAGTTGGCTGATAAAGTCCTTTTCAGTTTTGGGGTCATATGTGTGGTGGGCAACGAGGGAGGGGTAAGGTTTGTGGGCGGGGTAATGGTAGATGGAGGAAACCTGGGCTTTGTGGGCAAGTTGTCGGTTTTAGGCTAACCCTATATTGATCACTGGTGTTTCTGTTGCTGCTGTTTTACAGTTTTCTTCATGCGTAGTTGGGGGGCGTCGGTATGGTGCCTCTAGCTCTGCCTGAGGATAGGAAGGAGGTCCTGACAGCTCATATGGAGAGAGAGTTACTGAGTTAGATATTGAGGCTTCGGTTTGTTTAGTAGAAATAGGAGAGTAAGGAGTGACCGCCTTGACGATTTTAGACCTTTCTTCGGAAGGAGCTGCTTACAGAGTGGTGGTGTGGGGGTCTGAAACCTTGGATACGGCCAAAGTAGTTCTTTGAGTTTCTTCGTAAGAATCGGTGGCTGCGGCTTCCTCTTCGATCTCGGGTTGATGCTGTTGAGTCTGTTCCTTGGTTGAGTCATCTGCTAATGTAGCGTGTTAAGTCTTAGGAGCGCCCTTCTAGGTTCTAGTTTCTGCTGTTTTGGGAATAGCTGATAAAGAGTCTTCCCTGGGTGTGGAGAGAAAATGTCTTTTAGATACCTGAGCTTTTGGGGGGATGTCGGTAGTTTCTAACCATGCGATTTCGGAGAGCTAAGCTAGAAGTTATGTTTGCTACGTTCCTTTATTGAGTCGCTTTTTGACCTTCGTGGGGGGTTCGGTTCTTTTGAATGGGACGCGGTGCGATACAATTAGTAGTAGTACTAGGGTTACGATACCTATAGCTGTGTTGGCTCTAGCTAGCGGAGTGATATCTTCTTGCGCTTGTTGTGTACTTTCTTGTTTCTACGAAGGTAACGGTGTTCTATCCTGTGAAGCGGGTTCTTACGGCGAGGTTCGTTTTGTTGCGGGGCTTGTGTTCGAGCTTGATACAGTTTGGTTTGCTGTCGTCAATGTTCTTTAAGTTGCCTAAGTTCTTCTGTCGGCGGTGGCGGGCTCGGTACTATGCGTTGGATCAACTTCTATACCTATGTCTTCTTTTTCTCTTCAACTATCTACTTCATCAGTTTCTGGTCCTAAAAATCCGTTCGTGTGTCAAAGTTGCAGACACAGCGACTACTAAAGAAGACATAATCATCGGCTCTACCCTTTTGTTAGATACTAGGATGTCTGGGGATAGTGCACGTTTTGACTCTTTCTTTTGTTTTAGCAACTGCGGGCTTAAGAATACCTGTGTCCTCGTCCACCTGAGAAATACTTGCGGCCGAAACGGTTTGCTGTGGTTCATGAAGATATGGGGGAGCTATTTGGCTATGAGGGGGCTTTGCGTCTGCCTAGGGGATTGAGGTTACCCTTTTAGTGTGTAATGTGGACCTAGTCTATAGTTGTTCCGCTATCGACCTACTACCTTGCTGAAGTACAACAGTGTTATCGTTCGCGACTACAGTATAAGCCTGAGGGGACCAAGGTTCGGGTATTTGGGGCTTATCTGACCCCTTGACCTGCTTACGTAGAAGGTTACCCTTTTGTGGTTGATCGGGACTGAATGTTAGCTTCTTTAGCTGTTGCTAATGTCCTTTGCGTTTTGCGGGTGTGGTGGTGGAATTTGTCCTACCTTTAGCTGCTTTTTGCTATGTTGGTTCATCTCCTTCTTTACTTTTGTAGGAAAGGGAACGATGAAGGAAGATGTAATATGTAGTGAAGAAAGGGAAGAAAAGGGGTGGGGGCCATGCGCGTACCAGACGTTCATAACATCAATGATATCAGCTTTCCGCGCTGAGATGTATGTCTCGTCTAGCCCCGTCAAACCCTGATCTCTTCTTCCTTTCAATGTTGCATATCCCTCTACTAGAATGTCTCATAGTATAACCCGAGGTTGCCTCTCTTGCTAAGACTAAAATCTTCCTTTTAATACCAATAGAACCTTTGATTTGCAGTAATTAGTACTATAGTGAAATATATTCTTTAAGTAGATTTCTCTCAGTTTTGTAGGTTTTGTAGGTTTCATAGGTTTTTGTACCATACAGATTTGTGAAGTTTCGGTGAGACCGTGAGAAGGGACATAGGTTCCCAAGTTCTCAAGTTTGATGGTTTTTGATGGTTTTTGCTGGTTTTCTGGGCCGAAAAACCTCGAAACCTCGAAATTTGCTCGAAATCTATGATTACTGATGTACTATGAAGGAGCTTATCTAATAATTGATGGCTGAACAAATAAACAAACCTAAGGTCTCGAGCTCACAAGAGAGCAGCTGCCAGAGAAGTTAGTCGGTGATCTCAGAGACCACTGATTAACCCCAAGGTTGGGTTCTCGTGTCACATTCTCATCACAAGCAATATTGATGTAGACACTAGACACAAAAATTTGAATATGATACGAAAACTAAGTACTTATGAGCCTTATGAGCACAATTCCAAATGAAACTGGAAAGTACACATTCACCACCTAAAACATGAAGGGAATGAACCATCCAGGAGGTCTGTGCCCTTGTACAGGTAAAGTTTGGTTCTTAAACAGAACACATATGCACATAATAGTTTATATGACATGGAGGGCTATTATGTGGACTACTTAATGCCAATGCGCTACTGCGTTAACTTGTAGCTATAATTCTTATCATACTAGAATCAACCATATCACGGTGTGGCAGTGCAATCTGGCAGTGATTAGATAGACCTAGATAGATAATTAAATAGATTAGATTAGATAGTAGGGATATCACCTGACTACAGGATATCCTAGCTACTTAGATACAAGTAATAACAAAGCTTGCTCAGCCCGCTACGCCATACAGCAGTGCTAGGCAGTGCTATTCGACGCGATTACGAGTCGTCTACTTACCCTAAGCCAATTCGGACTACTCCAACGGCCTTGTCACTCATTGCCAAATTTGGAACCCAACCTTGGGGTTAATCAGTGGTCTCCGAGATCACCGACCAACTTTTCCGGCAGCCGCTCTCTCGCGAGCTTGAGACCTTAGGTTTGTTTATTTGTTCAGCCATCAATTATTAGATAAGCTCCTTCATAGTAAGAATAGCTCGCGAGACGAGCGGCCGCTGCTTTTAGGAGCCTGCTTTATTAGGTGATTCTTTCGAACGATTCCTGACAGCTGCTTGTTTTAAACTCAACCGTACAGGTCCCTCTATCGAGGTTCTGCGCGGCCGTCACATCATAGAGGGAACGGTCACAGGTCTAGGTAATGTCCCACAAATAGCGCACTGGACAGTGGAAGAGACTGCAAGACACTGTCGGGTGCCTGATTAATTCTGGCCCTTACATTCTTGTGGCCTATTTTGGCTCGTCTAATAATATAACACAGTGAAAAGCACCAAATGGTAAAAGTGTGGCAAACAATAAGTCGTATACTAGTACTTCAGAAAAATCTGATTTCCATGCACATGTACTCATCCAAGGATCTGAAGCCCAAACCAATACTAACATGGCCAGAGCGCCGGGTTTTGGCAGAGTTGTCGGCCAAGTTGACGCAGGCCTCTGAGAGCTTCGTTGTGTAAACTACTACATAATTCAATTTCGGCAATGTTTTTGGGCTCTGGCGGGTATGGAAATCCATACCCGTACCGCACTTACTCGCTTGCCTTACACACAGGGTTCAAAAACACATGGCATAGATAAAAGACTGGCTGATATTGATTACTAGTAGGTCCTACCATTGCATGGTTTACTAAACTTGAACTTATACCTTGCAGAAAAAGTTGCAGTAGCTCTTCCTTTCTGGCATACACCAATTCCCGGGAGGGTGTGGGTTTAAGAAATGGAGACTCAAACACTCATGAAGGTAAATATGTGATCAAATTTTTAACAGACAATAACATGTAATATTCAAATGCTGTAGCGAGAGTCTGAACTAGTATTACTTCATTGGAGAGCGACCAGAAAAAAAAACTACAAACTATAGAGCTAGCGAGTGAGAGAGCGATCGAGAAAAAGGGAGAAAACAATCGTGTCAACAGAGACCAGGTAAGAGTAAGGCAGGTAACGCTCAAAAGTAAGGAGAGCGATAAACTAAGAAGGAACAAAAAGACAAGTATGTAGGGTACACAGTAAAATTATAAACACTGCAGATAGAACTCGAGGAAGGAATCGCAAATCGGGATGATAGTGATAGTGAACAGACCGTGGGTATGGGGATGATATAATTACTAGCCCGTTAATTTTTTTGGAAGAGCAATGATGAACGACGACGAAATGTGTTGTTGTATTGTAAGCTGCCATTGATGGATGCATAGTCTAGAGGAAACAAGCGTGGATAACATAACCTTTAAAATAAAAAGTTAACATCGGACTCCGATGTATAAAAGAGAGAAAGAAAATCTCACCCAATCATCGACTCCCAGATCGCGTAGCACTGGCGCCAGTCTTCTGCTGTTGATCTAAAACATGCACATTCACTCCATGGCCAGCACCAGAGCCCTTCTCAAATCCTTCAGCCTGATTATTGAACGACCCAAAAAACGGCGTCGCAGGGCTAAGCGTCGAAGGCGTCTGACCCGAATAAGTCAAAGTAGGCGAGATAAGTGACGGCGACGAAGATGAAGGATCATCACTATAGATGTTCGGCGACGAATAATGAGGCTTAGTCCCATGAGAATGAAGGCTAGGCTGACTATGGCCGTTATTGCTCGTCCACGCAGTACCAGTATCCATAGATGAGTGATTGGCGTTTTGCTGATTGGTGGCACCTTGGGAGAATGGCTGTTGTTGCTGCGACTGTTGGTGTCCACCTTCATAAATAACGCCACCACCGTCAACACCTGAATTCCCATTCATAACGCTCACACTTGCGTGCTGTGGAGTCTTCAACGTCTGCGCTGGAATACTCATAGAACTATGCTGATAATGCCCTCTAGCACGAGGTAGCTGCTGTTGTTGGCTATCACGAACCGACGACGATCTATGTTGAGGAAGGGTGGTAGATCGTATATGAGTGGGAGCATGTTGATAGTTGACCGGATCATTGGGATTCGGAGATTCGATGTTTGAAGATGAGGCAAGTAAGGGGGAAAGGGCTAACGGACGTTGAACTTGTTGTTGTGGCGGCTGCTGGCTACTTTGTTGTTGTTGGTACTGCCCAGAAGACTCCCGGGATAGGCGAGCGTTGACATGAGCAGGATGGATATGTAGATTATGCCCCGTCGTCGACGACTCCTGAGCCATCCTACCACCCCCGCCATCCCGATCTCCACCACCGTTCCCAGCCAGCAACTGCTGCCTAAACTCATTCCTCACAGCTGCAGCTGAAGCATGGAAATCTTCCTCATTCATAGTCGAAGATAATCCACCCATCATCGATTGAGAAGACGACGAAGTGGTAGGCGGAGAAATGATTTCCTGCCCAACGCGACCAATAGACGCTTGCGTACGATACCCACGAAGTCCAACGGCAATATTTGCTGCACTGGACTCATCCTGGCCTTCATCTCCCCATTGGCGTCGCCTCAAGTCTAACGGAGTAGGTCGTCGTCTTTCAGCAGCCTGTTGTTGCTGTTGCTGTTGGTATTGGGCTTGAGCTTGAGCCTGTGCCAAAGCAGCCGAATCTGCATGTGCCCGCATGATATACTCTTCTGTGGCAGTATACCCCGATCTCGTATACGCAGGGACGGGACGAGAATAAGAAATATCGCCCAGACTACGGCTGGCTCCGAGATGGTTGTGATGTTGGAGAGAATGAGCCTGAGTAGACGGATGAGGGTGATGTCCAATCCCTGCGGACCTGTGATTCTGCATATAATCCGAATCGCCGGCCTTGTAGGGAACGCCGTTGCCTCGGAGAGAATCAAGAAGAGCGACCATAGTAGGATCCATGGAGGGCTGCCCATGTCGATGTCCTTGATTTACACCATGAGCCGACCAATTTGAAGACGGCTGGGTCTGATAGGGATGAATGCCAGGTGAAGGCCCTCGTCCATGTCCCATCCCGCCACCAGCGCTTAGATTTCGCCCTGGCGCAAGTGAATAATCAACATCGAGTCCAGTCGATCGGCCTCCATCACCAACCCCAGAAGAGATGTTAAGAGGTGCATTGGACGAGAAATCAGGTATAGACGCCGACTTTCCCAACCCTCGCGCGGCAGCACGAGCATCCCTGACTCCACCAGCCTGAGCATGAATGACGGGCCCTGCTTTAGGTGGCCTCAACTCCTGACCTCGCAGATTTAACAACGCCGCTTGAGCGATAGTCATTCGTGCTGGAGATCCCTCGCCTTCATCTGTTGACCGTTCCGATCGCTGGTGTTTAAGCTGACCAGTAAGTATTACAAACATGAAGTGCAAGAAGCAATACAAGTAGAAAAAACGTACCCTGAGCTCGCGTTGTTCACTCGTGTCAGCAAAACGAACGGAGATCCTACTCCCTGTGTCGTTCCATCCTCGAACCATACGTCCATGAAGACGCTCAATGACTTCTTCAGCGCCAACCCGGGTTTCCAAGCTACATATTAAATCGCAAGAGTTAAATATCGATCACAGAACAGCTACCAGAACTCACCGAACGAAAGCAATAATCCTTGGAGGGTGACTCAGCCTCGTCTGGAAGAAACGACTGCTGCTAATACGATGTGGAGAAACCAAAGCAGAAAGAGTCTAAATAACCAGTCAAGATAGACCTAAATCGGAAAAAAAAGCCCAAAAACTCACAGATTCGTCAATACTCAGTGGTAATCTATAGAATATCAAATGAAAACATGAATATATGCGTTCTGAATATTCCATGAAAGCAAAAACTGACCCTTCCATATACAAGTTCGTACTCGTTGGATCATGAAGACTTTCCATCTTGGCCTTGAAAGACGCGTTACTAGCTGTTGAGCCAGGCCCAACTGCACCGCCAGAAATTTCTCCTTGTTCGTCCCAAGAAGGCGTAGAAGAACCAGAAGACTCCAAATTGGCTTGAGCGTAAGTCGTCCCAGGAATTTTGTGAATTTGCTGCAAAAATGAGACTTCAGCATAGGTTTCGAAAATATGAAGAATAAATTTACCTTGGAGAAAGTAGGATGCAAGTTCCTGTACCTTCTCAACGAGATAATACATCTCTCCGCCGCGTCGATCGTCTCAAACCTATCACGCGATAAAAATTATCAGTCCAACACTCTTGGAAGCTTTCCAAAACCAAACTCACAAGACGAATCCATACCCGCTCTCACTATCTCTCACATGCCTTGTGAAGGTCCTCACACTCCTAATCTCACCAAATGGAGATGCAAGCGCGAAAAGCTGGTCTTCCGGGAAGTGAGGAGGCAATCCGTTGATATATACATTTGGCGTCCTATTCGAATCCAACAAAGACAAACCATCATCAGCCACAGGATTGGGATTGGAGTCGGAAGCGCAAAAAACGCTGGCAGCGGAACCCAACGCAGGGGTAGTAGCAGCTGTACTGGTTGAAGAGGAAACATCAAATCCCGAAGAGGTAGTGGAAGACGGCGTGATCCCAAAATCGGATGGAGATGATAAAGGTTGAGTTTGGGAAGGAGGAGAAGACATTCCTAGAGCTTGTTTCTGAGAAGGGCTACTGATATTAAGCCCTGCGAGGTCGATAGTATGCCCTTGCACAAATCCATAGCCACGCTCTTGGACGTTTCCATGGCCATGGCCATGGAGGGGCTGATATTGTTGTTGAAATTGACGACGCTCAATGTAAGGAACTCGCTCATTCGAACTATACTCGCATTCGTCAATCTCTGGTAAGGGGATTGTGGCATGGACCGGCGCGGGAGGAGGGTTCTGTGGCGACTTGGCTTGGGGTATGTGTTGTTGCCCATTCCCATTGCGCTGGGAATGAGATCGGAGCTGGGACGGAGAAGAGGATAATGGCAGCGAGAGAGGGAGGGGGGATAGTGTACTCCCTGTATTGAGGTTGGCAGATTTGGTATCATTGGGATTCCTGCTATCACTGACACCAAGTCCGAACTTGTGATTGGTACCTGCAGCTTGGGAAGTGGGACCGGGCGAAGCAGAGTCGCCACCAACTGCCTTCTGCTGCTGGTGGTCACGAGCTGAAAGATGCAACCCGGAAGAAACCGATAACTCGTTCGTAACTTGAGAACGAGCTTGAGGCTGGGGATTTGTAGAGTTATTGCTGATGGCATCTGTGGACGAATCTGACGAAAATGAGTGTGTATTCATAAATATATGCGCAAAAAAAAATGGCTGGTAAGAAAAAAAATGGAGAAATAACGTTTGACGAATTATGATGATGAGACGGCGTCTGTTAACACGAGGCCGGCAGAAACGCTCAGATAAAGCCAAAAATAATAATAATGAAGGCGAGTATTGCAATGGAGAGGTACATACCATGCATGTGCGAAACTGAATCATGTGGCACGAGCGTGTTGAGGTAAATTTCGACATCCGATGAATCGGAACCACTCTGGTCTGGGCCAGTACTACCGTTACTGCTCTGATTTGTAGAAAAGCTGCGAGGAGCGGGGCTAGCGAGCGCACTGGAGGAGGAAGGGTGTGCTGGAGAGCGATTGGACTGAGAAGTAGATGCCGCGGCCGAAGGCGCGCTATTTTTCATACTATTGTAATTGGATAATAAATTTGCTGAAGGCGGTGAAGGCTGTCCGTGTTCGTGTTTCTGCTGCTGTTGGTACAAATTTTGTTGCGGCGGATCTAAAGAAGGAGATGGTGGCATAGTGTTGGATGAACCCAAAGGCGCGGAATGCGAATGAAAAGAACTAGGAGAAATGGGGATCGCTGGGGAAGAACCAGCCGAAGACGAGACAACAGCGGCAAAGGAGGGCGAGGTTGAACTGCTGGTATACTTCCCAGGGCTACAGTGTTCCCCGTGGCTGCTGCTGTGTGTATTAGAAACGGCGGGGGATGTCGGTAATAAATGCATGTTACGAGAGGGAACGGTGAGAGAGGAGGGAGTAGGTGTAGAAAGTGAAGAATGTGATCCCGACATAAAGAGAATGTGGACAGTGCAAACTGATCGAAATAACAAAAGAAAACAACTGGGTAAAGCCGAACAAGAGGTTCACAAAATAGGTTTGTTTCACAAGTTGAACAAACCGGGTATAAGCTGAGTAAATGCTTGTTACCGGATTTTATTTCGAACGGAAAGGGGGGGATAGTGGCAGTGGGCGGTCTAGTAGCAGTCGAGCGGTAGAAAGTGCTGTAGTTTGAGAATTCAATGGCACCGTATTCGCTGGTCCAAGGAGGCCCAAGCGAGGATCGATGGAACGGTGAAGACAATGTTGTGAGGATAGCGAGTGGAGGGAAAGAGAACGAGAAGGAAAAAAAAAAGTTTTTGCTCCTCCTTTTTTTCTTCGATTCCCCTCTTGCTGTTCAACGTCCCTCGTCCCGGTCCTCTGTGTTCCCAACGGACCAGCTCAAGGAATTCATTTGCCGTAAACAGCGTACCTCCAGACCCAATCCAGACACGTCCACGTCCACCTACTTTAATCTAGATTAAATCAGACAATTCGACACCCAAAACCCTTAAATCACTAGCTTTAATTCTCACACGTCCCAAAGTCGACAGGGAAATACAGCACCCGATGTGCTTCTTCCACATCTAAAAATCCGATTAAGATAATCCGCGACCAAGGGTCAAGCATCTTGAATGCTCTGATCCGTTTGGGGGCAGAAGGGCCCGCGGGGTTGAGAGCCCATGAATGGTAAATTTAAAAGTAACATAGCAAATCCGAGGAGAGGTTGATGTATGTCTCTTGTCTTGATGGTCAGTACGCACGTTGGAACCGAGAATGAAATAGAGCTACCATATATATCGGTCAAAAAAAAAATGTTCAATTGATATGTAGATACTCCTACCATATCCTTAAAGGAGGTGAGTCAGATGGTTGGAGGAAAAAAGGGATAATACCTATTCGAGTACCAGAAAAACCCGACTTTCTTCGTCCTGGTATCAAAGACGACCTCTAATCCAACTATGGATGAACAGAGCAAGCGCTGCGGTGGCGACGGATTATGGAACGTTCCTAGGCTCCCAATCCAGTATGTAATATAAGCAAACACCATCAATGGATCATATCGAAGCTTGAGACTGAGTAACTGCCATCCGCGCGTGTGGCTTGAACTTTTGCAATGTCGTTGCGCATTGCAACAGCATTGTGTTAGCAATGCTGCATACAAGTACCCCGTCATGCGTTGTTTATCGAATCGTTTGCAATTGAGTTGCCCACTATCGGTACAGCCTTGAGCTTGAGGCTAAAGTTTCGAAAACCAGATACCATCAAGTTGAGATATGACGCGGATAGGCTGTGCATGGACCAACAGTTTGCCCAAAGGTAGAGACATCGCTTAAAAGCTTTTCAGCGAAAACACCGTACGTCGATGAGCTTCGGTTACATCTTCAAGTGGTTTTGAGTGCCAGGATTCGGAATGGAGTGGTCGTTTAGCAACGTGACCGCGTAGGAAAGGTGACGGCATTTCGGCAGAGAAACTCGGTTCCCTTGAGTCCAACTGCTTGAAGCCTTCTGTGGCCTGACTGCACAATGGAAAGTTGTAGTTTTATGACTGAACGGGAAAGGAGCACATTTACATCATTCTTAAGCAAATTGTGAGACAGAGGGGCACCATGCTTCCGTAAACGGCGTTCCTTTGCCGGGCTAATTTAGGGGATAGGATCGCTCTGGGAAATGAGGGGAAAGGGGAAGGCCATTAGGACTCAGGAGCTAGTTCAATCGAGTATGTAACGTCTGTATAGAGCCACGCTCTTAGAGACTTAAAATTGATTGAATTGACACCAAAGGAAAAAAAACGGGAGGGAGCCTCAAAATCACATTGAATTCCAAATCAGTAGTAAGTATGTACTACAAAAGTACTAGTACAGTAGGCATAAAATTGACACCTGTTCACGGTCGAGAATGAGTACAACTATAACGAGCATTTACATGACAATGAGAAGAAAAACGATCAGATTGATATGCGGATGTTCCGTCATTTAATTCACGCCTCCGGAGTCTTCAAAGGGAATTCCTCCCGTCTAACTTTCACACGACCCTAAATTGTGCAGTGGCAGAAGGAACCCTGGGCAGTTAAGGTGTAGTCTCGTACCAAGATCGTCCACGCGTGGACGGTCTTGTGACTCTTGTCAAAGTCCGTCACATGGCGCAGCCGAGTCACAACCATTAGATAGAAACTACAAAATGAGACATCCTTT
Organism: Phlegmacium glaucopus; assembly: GCA_015039465.1. Lineage (NCBI taxonomy): Eukaryota > Fungi > Basidiomycota > Agaricomycetes > Agaricales > Cortinariaceae > Phlegmacium > Phlegmacium glaucopus. The sequence goes on from MU130662.1 coordinate 372,187, forward strand.
TGCTTCGCAGCCTGCCTCACCTGGGCAATGTTAAAATACAAAAAAATCATATTTAGGTATTTAGGACCCTGGTGGATATAATGTGTATATGAAGTTGGCCTCAGAAGTCGTCTCAACTCCGAGTCAACGGCATAAATCATTTGGCCAAAAGTCGACACTGCCCTGATGAAACACGGACCTTGTTATAAGCCCCTCTCACGTTCTGAGAGGGGATTTTATTGAGCCTAAGTTGAGGTGGTCAAGTAGATTTTTAGCCTTAATGGAAGTACTGTCGATAGTCGGGCCGACAGCGGCAGGATCCAAGGAGAAGAGCCACAGGAGGTTGATTCCTGCGACACGAACAATATATCAACGCAGCGAGAGCGCGGGGGTAAGTTTTGCGATTGATAAGACCTAAGACCTGCGTGATTGCACATCGCGATAACACGTTATAGATAGAATCAAGGTCCTTGAGCTTGAGATCTGATCTCGATTGCCTGCGTCACAAATGACCCTGGTGATTAATGGGGCAAAACTCACCAAGGAAGTTGAGGGATTTGAGCAGAGAAAAACAAAGCCCTTTACTTATGTCTAGAATTCTATAACAACATAGGAACTGCTGAGGGTGATAGGGTGCTCGGATCCACTGGCAGAAATTGCAGCATTGTCCATACAGGGAAATGAATTCACATCATGGTCCATGGACAGAACCACTTAGTAGCACAATAGATAATCAGTTAGAACTCCGTTATTCACGTTCAAGAACTTGTATGTAACCCGGCATATAAAATGTTGTTGAGACGTGGACGCACAACCAGAAAGGCTGAAAGAGGAACAGCTTCATTGAGAGCTTTGGTCGATCACTGCGGGCGTGAACGCCACAATAATTTTGGCACGTAAACTGGTATAAATAAATTGGGCCACAATGACGGTATCATCAGCCGAACAGCGAATGCGATTGTGGCGGGGAGAGGCAAGGATAATCAAGAACATTCATCTTTTCTAACTGACAGAAATGTTATCCGTCAGTTGGACGAGAAATGAAAAGTCTATTTTGGGGGGAGTGTCGAGTTATGCCCGCATTAGAAGAAAAGTAAAGTGAAGGTAAGGATTGTACGTCGAATGACTACAGCTCTTTTCATATTGATGGGCTCCAAAAATACACACTTAGTCGGAGTCGGAATTTGAAGCTTTGCTAGAGATATCATATTGAAGCGGAGATAACAGGCCACCGTTAGCCGCCCTCGGCTTTGGAGCGGACTCTAATTTTAAATATTGGGACATCACGTCGTATGTTTGTATTTTTGAGTGATGGCCTATCGATATGAAAATAGCTGTAATGACGACGCACAGAAACTCAATCAACCGTAACATAACCTTGCCAGTAGCGCTCTTTGAGGTTGTCCCTTTCTGAAAAAATTGCAGCAGTGAAGTGAATAGTATAAACATAGTCGTTGAGAATTCCTACGTTGTGATGCTGGGCGGTATTTAGGTCCTTAGTTGCACAATTCGAGATATCTTCACCACGTAGGTAATCACGATTCTTCCTGGGACAGATAAAAATTATGTTTATGTGTTCTACACCGACACAATGCAAGGCCCTTGGGTCGTGGCATGAAGGGAATAAACAGCCACAAAGGCTCGAGAGAACATAAACAGGCCACAAAGGCTCGAGAGAACAAACTCAGTTTCAAGAGTTGTATTTCTTGCCTGGCATGCCATTGAGAATAAAAGTGATTATACCCTGCGACGACGGGTGTACATAGGGCTTTGAGCAAGCTTTAAGTTATAAGAAGTGCGTATCATGGAGTCCTCCTACCTAGCAATGTCGTAGAAGGGTATCGGCATCGACTATGTAGAAAAAAAACAAGTCCTTCAAAGCCTCTGAATCGTAAGTAGGAAGCTTTTTTTTTAGAAATGTTTGAACCGAACTGTCATTTTGTCATTTTCATGACGGGCTGTGACAACTATTCGCACACGGGGCGGCGATTACCGAGTCTAAAAATTTCTTGTCATCCCAAGGTCATTACCAACTTCCCTCGCCCACCTAACTCGCTTCCCCACCTCATTTTTGAGCACCCACGTTCTTTTTTCATACACAACATCCAGCCGTCCTCCTCCTCCCTTACAACCAGTCTCAATTCAAAAAATGGTCAGATTATTCGATGTTCTTCCCGCGCTGCTCTTCGCCACGTTCGCTAGAGCCGCCCTCCAAATCACGAGCCCTTCGTCGTCTATCTGGTGGGGTACGTAGCATCCTATCATCCTTTCAACTTTGGGGGTTTTTTTCAAGTCATTTCACTCACATTGCCAATCTTTATATATATATATATAGTCGCAAAATCCACAAATGTGATGGCTTGGAACTGCAATGACCCTTCCGTTACTGTTACTAACTTCACTGTTCTGTACGTGTTTTCACCACCACCATTCCCAACATTCGAAGTCTAGGGGGGACTGACATTGTTTATTTAGTATCAACAACGTGGACCCCAAACTCCTTCTTGGCCCCCTTGCCTTCATTGCTATCCAGGAAAGCTTTCAGTGTTCTGTCACGGTTTCGCAGGACCAGGTTAGCCAGCCTGTGGGTACCGGCTATACGCTCCTCTTTGCCAACCCCTTCAACAACACCGATGTAAGTCCGACCTTTGAACCTTCTCTATTTGTGGCCCGAGTCAAACTCAATTAATCTCACGCAGGTCTACGCTACCTCTGAACAATTTGAGATTAAACCTCTTGGATCATTGTATCCTACCCAAGTCACTTCTAGCAGTTCGCTTGCAAGTGGAACTGGTTCAGCGGCCGCGGCCTCAGGCACCGCTGCCTCCACTACAGGTGGCGCACTTAGTGCGCAGAGTCCAAGTTTCATGGGATTAGCAGGCGTTTTGGGGTTGTTGGCTGTCGGGTTGTTGGGTGCTTAGAACAGATGAACTTGTTGCCAGCACGGTGAGTTAGGGGTCGTGCTGCAATAGCTTTAAGTGATTTGTTGGTCTTCAGAACTCTTTTTTTTTCCCCTCTCTTCAATTCTACCAGAATGATGGATACTTTGTTATTCTTTCTTTCATATTCACTGTGTTGTTTGTTTCTATCACGAATTTCTGATGTTACATGGACCTCTCCCTTCGCTTAATTCAGATACCCCCTCGTTTTATGAGTATCCATTCAGTCCTAGCCAGTTGTGAGGCGAATGTTTAATAATCAGATGACGGTGTTCACATGCATCACCGTTTGAATTTTGATTCTGACCTCAACAGCATCCATATGGAGAACACCGATGAGGTTGAGAAAATTTGGCACAGCCACAATTGAATTGCGGCGCAGTCACCAACCTTAGAACCGGCAATGGGCATGAGGCCTGCTCCACCTCCAGGACTCCACTACTAGCTGCTGCCAGCGGTTCAAATTCTCTCAAGCAGGTTCCGGTCACTTTTCCCAAGCTCGAAGAGCCAAAAAAAAGACCAAAATTAGCCATTGGATTCTCAAGCCAACGCTCCATCGTTGCCACGGGGTTTTGAAGACCAAAGATCATGATACTTGTAGACGACAAGCAAGTGGAAGCGCTAGAAGCGAGAAGAGCTGCGGAAGAACAACTGAACGTATGTATCTCCCAAGTCATTTCTGGAACCCACAATTGACAATGAAAGGATAGCAAGAACCACCACCGACTTATGCATCTTTGCAATCTTCGTCAAGTGCTACGTCCGTTGTGAAAACGGTCAACTATGTCTCTATTACCCGCACGCACAGTTCTGTGAAGGAAACCTTGGTCATCGATCCATCCCTTTTCATCCCTATCTTCCTTCGTCCCCCACTTTCATTGGGAGAAACAGAAGAGACTCGTAAAAATCTCAGGCTCGAATCTACACATGGTCATATCAACGCCGATATTACCTTGGTTGAAAACACCAACACCGAAATCCATTCTTCTAAGAGGAATAGCCGAGTGACGATGCATTTAGAGTCAACTCATGGTGGAATCAATGCCAAGATAGTTAGTCCCTTCTTCGCCTTTGCTCTTTTACTTCTTTCTATCCCTTAAACATCTTCTTTATCTCTAGCATGGAGAACCTAATCGCGCCTCGTTTGTACTTCATGCACAATCCGCCAACGGCGAAATACGCCTCTACATCCCCCGCAACTTTCGCGGACCTATCATCGTGACTCATCGACATGGTTCTGTTAGGTTTTCAGATGCCGTTAATCAAAATTTAACAACTTTTGGGGAGATTGATAATACACGTCGCTGTTTCCTGGGAGATTTTGCTCAGTGGTCAGATGCAGGCGAAGGATGGACAGGAGACGAACTCACTGCGGATGTCAAACATGGAAATGTCAAGATCCATTACGATGATGATGCTGTTGGATCTCCAGTCAGGACTCGCCCGACGTTGCTGAACCGTATTTTTGGATTTTGATCATGTTTTTTTTTCTTACGTTGTAAGTGGAGAGAATCTCTAGTTATAACAGGCTTTTTTGACGTTCTCTGGAATTAGTTTCTAATCATTTCACCACATTTCATTGTGGTCATCTCTTTCTTCCTGTATTTTGTTAGTCTTGACTGCTGTAATATAAACTAGATTGTTTGGTTGACTTTGCTAGGCCACGTTCCAACTGACGTATCTATATCAGAATATCTGTGACGTTTCATCATCATTCTGTTTCTCTACTCGACAGTGTTCCAATGACATTCGCCCTCATTTGCCGGTTGTGGAAGCAATAGACCGATATCAGGGCGATCGAGAGACATCTAAGCACAACACCAACAGTCATCTGACCACTTGGTTAGTTTGCTTATGCGGAAAGAACGACTTCGCGGTAGAATACCTGGTAGCCATCGAATTGGACTTTTGCTTGTTAGAGTGTGCTATTAACAGTAAAAAGCACTCTATCGTCTAAGCACCTAGTTCCAATTTTGTAGATCCGAATGCCGACTTATCTATCCCATCTCCGATCGGTGATCGCCGTCAGTATAAAAAGTTACACAGTGTGGGTTTCACATCTTTCATCGATTATCTTCCTATCAGCCATGTCCAACGTTTTTGTAAGTTTTTCATTTATTGTTCAGGGGAGTCTAACGTTATAAAAACCATGTTTCACACTCTAGTTTGATATTACTATCGACGGCGAGGCCAAGGGCCGCCTCATCCTCAAGCTCTACGATGACGTAGTTCCGAAGACTGCACAGAACTTCCGTGAACTAGCCACTGGCCAACACGGTTTTGGATACCAGGGTTCAAGTTTCCACCGTATTATCCCCAATTTCATGCTTCAGGGAGGTGACTTTACCCTTGGTAACGGAACTGGTGGGAAATCTATCTGGGGTGAAAAATTCAACGGTACATTTGGGACACAAGTAATCTCGTTCGGTTCTTCTAACGTCTCGATGTAGATGAGAACTTCAAACTGAAGCACACAAAAGCTGGTATCTTGTCTATGGCTAACGCCGGAAAAAATACCAATGGATCTCAATTCTTCATTACAACTATCGCTACTACCTGGTTAGATGGCGCTCATGTCGTCTTCGGTACGATGCTGTCTTTCTTTATCAACGTACCGATGGGGGTTTCTGATACATATCTTTTTTTTGTATAGGTGAAGTCCTTGAAGGGCTTCCGCTTGTGAAAGAAATCGAAGCTTTAGGAACTGCTTCAGGCAAACCGAAAAAGAAGATCACAATCGCAAAGTCAGGAGTCGTCTAAATCGCCATTCGCCAAATATTTTTGTTTTGTTTCCACAGATCCGAATTGTTCGTTGCATGTAGTACCAAATGAAATTAAAGTTATCTTCAGTTTTGTCAAGTTTTTTTTGGGAGATGTGAAAATTATTTTTTTGCGGTCCTGGGGCTGCTAGCTAGCAGTTATCGATCAAGCAGTTCCGCACTTCGACCATCGGGGCATGGCGCTCCCAATCCGATGTATTCGTGTGGAAGAATAGTTGACTCGCGATCATCGTACACTGTGGAGTTATGGAGCATGGTGTGAGCTCATGCGAAAATGTCGTTTTGAAGTTACAGTACACGACCAAAAGCCATCATGTGATAAATCAATACTCGCCGTGGACCCGGCCGCTTATCATCGTGCCTTGCAATTTCTCACCTCTCCTCATTGTTCATGATGATCTAAAGACCGTGGTTGGTGGAATTTCATGATTTAAATGGGTTCTATCATGTTTTGTATATTAGTACATGAAATAAAAATCATGATGCCGACAAAGGCTGTTTTGTTAGTTATTTGACCATAATATCGTGTCTTAGTGTGTAGAGGTTGCGTGATCGAAGATCGCACTGAATCGACAACCACAGAGGCGACGAGGAGGCCTTCGAAAAGTCTACCTGGCTGAGCCAGGCCAACTAACCACTATTCCCATTTTAAGCAATTCTCGGGAACAGCCGTTGGGTGTTATCTTGACGCGTCGCTCGGTCAGAATCATTCCAACTTGGCTGTTTGGCGCCACGAATCAGAACTTCTCCTTTGTCCTGCCATTGCCAAACCATTCATCACTGCTATTTTTTCTCAAGCAGTTGCTTAATATAAACGTCTGCTCCTGGTCCTGGAAGATCAGATAGTGATTAGACAAGGCGGAATGACTCTATCCGAGCTCCCAGACAGTCAGGAAACAAGTCCTCTTTTGCCTTTCGATGATGGTGTCCACGATGCATTGCATACCCAGAACGTTGGAGGATCAGCAGTAGATGGTACTGCATTGCGTACAAACGAAATAGAAGGTGAGCACATATTTTAACAAAACCCTCTTTACACCGTTCTGAAGGAAATGTTCAATGCAGGAGATAACAATGGAGAGACATATGATAACGTTCCCAAAGACAAACGACAATTAGGTTAGTTAACTGCTTGATCTTATACTATTGGAACTAAAATAAATGCCACACATTCTGTAGGGCTCTTCAGTGCCGCTTTTCTTATTTTTAATCGGGTGATCGGAACTGGGTACGTTATAGCGAATCTATGGGATTGACAAGGAGTGCGAACAGATTATCTGTGGTGTAGAATATATGCAACACCAAGCAACATTCTACATTCATCTGGCAGCGTTGGGGTAGCCTTGGTCATGTGGCTTGTCGGTGCTTTCATCGCAGCCTGTGGAACAGCCGTATATATAGAACTCGGGACGGTATGTTTGTTGCTAAATCAACGTTTGGACATGGCTTACATTTTTTACTTTTACCCAAGGGACTTCCCCGGAATGGAGGCGAGAAGAATTACCTTGAATATATTTACCGTCGTCCCAAGTTCATGGTGACGTGCACTTTTATTGCGTACACCCTCATAATGGCAAGCCATCCGATTATTACCGTACCCTGATTTCAATTCAATATTTATCTCTGACAGGGAACTGCAACAGCGAATAGTATCGTTTTCAGTGAATGCAAGTGTCTTTATTATTTCTTTAGTGCTTATACGCGAACTTATTCATATTTCAGACATGCTTCACTCCATATCTATCGAGCCAACATGGTTCAATACACGACTTGTTGCCTTTAGCTGTCTGACTTCGATATGCTTGGTACATGGTACCCTTTTGAAATTGGGTCTCCGTTTGCAAAATACTCTTGGCGTTTTTAAACTCATTGTACTCGCCCTAATTTCCGTATCTGGCATTTTATGTCTCGCTGGTGTGAAGGGCATCCAAGTTCGCGATGAGTACGAGAAACCTAACAACTTTACATGGGACAAACTTTGGGAGGGATCTGGCACGGGATCAAATGCTTTTGTCAACGGCCTGTATAATGTCATATGGTGTGAATCAGCTGCTTCAGGGCTCGCTGCATACTTTTTTTCACTGATGACTTTTTCAAGGTCCTTCATTGGGTATTCGAACGCTAATTATGCCCTTTCGGAGATCCGAGACCCTGTACGGACCATCAAACGTGCCGCTCCTCTTGCCATGATCGCTGTTACAGCGGTGTACCTTTTCATTAACATTTCATATTTCGCCGTCGTTTCCAAGCACGATATACTAGAAAGCCGGCGAATAGTTGCGTTAGTAACAACCCAAAAAAAAAAGTTTTATCAAGTCCCTTACGTGTTCAATTGTTTTTGCAGTGCCTTATATTTTCGTAATCTATTCGGTCCTACGACAGAAAAGGTATGTTCTTGGCATACTGCGCCCTCGTCTGTTGAGTCGCTGATACATGGGCGCCACAGGCCCTTAGCTCCTTCATTGCACTATCTACGCTGGGCAACCTATTTGCTGGCCAGTTTTCCCAAGGCCGAGGTGATTAACCAATTATAATCATCCCTTCCCCCTTTGACCTTCGTCTAGTCATCCAAGAACTTGGCCGAGAAGGAATACTTCCCTTTTCTTCTGTCTTTGCAAGCAATAAACCTTTCAACGCGCCACTAGTTGCGCTCTTCACTCAGTATTTTGTCTCCTGTACCTTTCTGTTTGCGGTACCGCCAGGAGATGCGTATATCTTCCTCATCAGTTGTAAGTCATGCATATTTGGGTCTTGAGATTAAGACTAAAATTGGGTTTGTTCGCCAGTGTCGTCTTATTCATTGTCTCTCGTCAATACCTTGGTTTCGTTTGGCTTGCTCCTCTTGTACCTGCCCTCATATCGGATATGGAACTGGGACCCTCCTTTCCGAGCCCCGAAGGCTATCACCTACATATTTTTCCTGTCTAACCTTTTTTTAGTTGTTGTGCCATTCTTTCCTCCTGCTCCAGGGACAAGGACTTACCAGAAACTCCCGTACTGGGTACGCTACAATATTTCTACCTATACAGTCTCCAGACTCTCATTGACATGATTGACTAAAGTCCCATTCGCTTGGCGGTTTTATGGTGTCGTTGATTGGCATGACATATTGGTATATATGGGGCATCTGGCTTCCTAAAACGAAAGGATACCGCCTCCAGCGAGAGTGGGTTATTCAGGAAGATGGTATCTCTCGATACGTGTTCCGTCGAGTGCCTAGGTCTGCAGTTGCTTTCCAGTGATCTCAATGCAAAAAAAGAAAGTTTACTAGTTACTTTAAGTATGCTTTTTAAATGAACATGGTCACGTTCGGGCCGAACTTAATTATCGGCGTTTAAGCTCAAAGGTTTCTACTTGGCACTCGGTTGGAGTCGGTTCAACTGAACGGTGTTACAAATTATTGTATGTAAAACCCTACTCCGACACAAATGACTCTGACAATGCAGGGCCGCATAGTTGGGTAAAGACTTATTCACTTCCCGCCACCCACTGTTCAACATTCCAAGGTTCGACTGAGCGACGATTTTCGCCCTCCATAGTATCAAGACTTGGGCAGAAAAAGATGGACGCAGCCGCCATCTTTAGTTGGAAACTTGCTATACAAGGTCATCGTAGCCGAGGTTAGCTTCAATTCGAATGGCCTTATTCGAGATGATTGATGACATGCTGATTGCGATAATTAGTCCAAGGCCTCTCGTTACTGATATGGGATCTGCGTAAGTTGTGGAAATATTCTTCACCGATTTTCAGTTGACCATGATATATACTACTTCTTAGTTCTAACTTTCGATGATGAGGTACTTTCGCTCTTCAAACCTCTATGGGTTTTTTATCTGTGATTACCTCGATACCTTTTTTTACAGAAGCAACTTATCTGGGTATGGTTTCCCCCTTTATCTGTGACTGAGTTTCTTTTCTAATGCTTTGTGCAACAGCGGAGACCATACACATTGCCAACGTACTTGTTTATATGGGTAGGGGGGGAACTCCCTAACATGTTGAAAGACCGCTTACCATTGCTCCTCTTGTTTTCCACAGATTCGTTATATCGGAATATCTCTTAATGCGTAAGCCTGATACTTTGTCAACATTTTTATAAACCTCAATCCTATTATCTCCCTCTAAGCTTGGGCACTATCAGTATGTACTCATTTTTCTACCAGGGGTCATGATGCTAAGCTTCATCCAGTCTCTTTAGTATTCGAAATCTCAGATGAAGTAAGCTTAAAAATTTCCGGCCAAAGGATTATTGCTAATGAGTTCACTTCCACCCCTTATTGATTTAAAAGACGTCAGTAAATCCAATTAATGGTCATTGTCTTTTTCGTGTTCTTACTTACTATAGACAGCTGTAAACAAAAAACTCCTTTCTTAATCGTCTTTCGTGGTTAACGACTTTATTATCTTAGGTTTTCTCTGGCTATGTCTCGAGGAGTGGCTTGGCATTTCCCTTATCATATCTATAGGACGTAAGTGCTTTTTATGCGACCCTTCCATCATTGCCTAACAACCGGTCAAGTGATATTACAACTGCGAATTTACGCGCTTTATGACAAGTCCCGCAAAGTCGCTGCTTTCATGATTATTTCCTTCGTTGCGCAAATCGCCATCGGTTGCTTCATACTCTGGCCGGGAGCAGAGCGAGGAAGAGGTAATAGACGTTATGAATCACTTATAGACCTTGGTCATCACTCATCATTAACTCAGTCATCGCCGAACTGGTCGGCAACATAAGTCGTTGCAAGGTTGTGTATACCCCCAAGTATGCATTTTTATTTTGGGTGACTTTGATTGGGTAAGTTATCATATCATGGGTGAGAATACAAGGATATGTATTGATCATTCTCTCTCTAGCTTCGAATTCATTTTGTTTACCTTGGTAGGGTATAAAGCATTTGAATACTACTTCCGACCCTCCCCTCGTTTCAAGGAGCGGCTACGTTATGCCCTCCTTCAAGATTCTATATACTATACCGCTATGTGGGTCTTTCTCCGTCCGCTTGCCTAACCATCACTGAAATTCTATTTTTATTTAAAAAATCATTTTAGTATCTGTGTGGTGTACATCTACAATCTCGTTAACTGGATGCGACACTTGGTTCGTGCTTCTAGCTGAATTTTGGGTTCATTTTATTTATAACACTAAGCGCAGCCTGACTCTCTGGACAGCTCTTCAGGAATGACAATTGCATTACCATGTGCCGTGATCAACCGGATGATGATAAATATTCGGAAAGTTTGCTTCGAATCATCAAATCAAGAGGCCTCATATGAAGCGGACACCAGTCTTGAGCTGCCTTACATCCAAGCTGAAAGCCCAGAAACCGAATCGCACAGTGCCATTAATTATATATAAAATAAAATAAATTGTAGCAATATCGAATATAAAGAAAAGCCACCTACAGATGCCGCTTGACAATGATGATCATGCCGATGCCGAGTTCATCGGTTTATTTTGTGCCACCATCAAACACGATGCAAAACTTCTTGCCTTCCGAGTACTAGCTTATGAGACGAGTCCGACGCACAGTCATGAGCTTCTTCTCTTCTGCCTGACTTTCTACTCATGGCACTCGAGCTTGACTATGTCTCTACAGCTCGCGACATGTAAGTACCCAAAAGCATAGTTATGTTCGGTTTTCTGAATACGCATGTTCACAGCTTGATTCACAATTGTCTCCACTTTTTCGCCATCTGTGAGTATCAGACTACGTATACCATTGCATTTGTACTGATTCAGCACTGCACCCACCCAGCTTGTCTATACTACGATCACTTTGTCTCCTTCGGTGAATGATCCGGCTTCGTTTCTCCAAGGATTGGCAATGCTCAGTTTTGGCGATGCAGATCAAGAAATTGACTATTTGTGGACACGTCCGAGAAGCCAAAGCTCTTACTGGTTTTTTCTGAACCGTTATTTTGCATTCTTCGGGAATTTGGTGGTGACAATATTGGGCTTCTCAGATTTGAGTGCGCAGGTGTGTCTGTTTATACTTTATTCTGGTGGTGGATAATTAAATGACCAATCTACTACGTCAGAGGTGAATATTAAACGTTCTTTCCTGAAGTTTGCCTCTCACATATAACCTAGCTGCAAGCGCTATCTTCTGTTCAGACAACTTTTTTTACTCGTAAATCAAGTTCTAGTATGCGGTAAGCTTCCCTACGCCGCGCGGACTCTGTCATGTTTGACTGTAACTGAAGGATAATGTGTTACATAGTACTGCTGACGCTCCGTGTATACGCGTTGTATGAATGCTCTATGCGTATACTGACGTTTATGCTTGGAAGCGGAGTCACCTTATTAATCCTCCCTTGTGTTCGTTATTTTCGTTCTTTCTCTGCCAGCCCGAACTTTAACCTTTCCAATACCAGTGGGCTCTGTTTAGCCAAATGAGTGTTCCTCCAAAGACAACTGTAAGCGGTTGCCATGTTGGACTGCCACCTATAACGTTTGTGTATTTTCTTATCGCAAGTATATGAATCGCCCCCCAACTTAACTGTTTCATTTTCGGTGCTCAACAAACACAGGGCAATTCGTAAGTTAATGTCCTTTATTAAAATTGATTTCCGATCGATCACGGATCATGGATTATAGGACTGGCTGGAGCTTGGGAAGCATTATTTGCCTACGATTCGATAATATTCAGCCTAACAATATACAAAACCTGGAAGGCTCGCCGCGATCATGCAGTTACGGGCGTTGAGATACCCTTGATTTCTCTCATTCTGAGAGATGGTGAGATTCCAATCTGAATCTCCCCAATTCTTGAGCTTATTTTCCTTGGTTTTAAGGCGCTATGTACTTTTCGTGAGGGCCCCTTTTCCCTTGTCCTTCGATGTAGTTCGCTGACCCATTATGTTTGAACCCAGTGTGATGGCGATATGTAATTTATCAAATATTTTGACGTTCTATGTGAGGTTTCTCTTTCTTTGTTTTTTGGCCTACATGTCTAATGGAACTTTTAAGTTATGTGGTGTATGTATCTGAGTTCCCCCCTTCCCTACAATTTTGCTAATTTCTTTGATTCATAAGCCATTCTTGCGAGGCGGTCTATCAACATTCGCAAACAGGTAACTGAATCTCCCCCTATACAATCCATATTTCCAATCAAACGTTTAACCCGTTCATTAACTTGCAGCATATCCGTCACACTGATGTCTCGACTTATGCTAAACCTTCATCGGACCGCGGATGTTGGGCTCTTCACAACCCAAGCCACCAGCACGAACGTGGATTATAATACGTCTTATGAAACGACTAGTATTCTGGAGACAGTGCATACTGGACCGTTTTAAAGCTGTTTAATGACAATACCCAGTCTTTCCACTTGCTATACCATATTGTGAATCACTATCAGCTGGTTGTAGTTACCGCTACATCATCAATGATCATACCCACACATCTATCATCTTTGCAGTATGAGCGGTCAGATTAGTGTCAAGTTTGGATTCTTTACCTTCGATTTTTTTGTAGCCCGAAGCCTCTTTCTTTGTAATTCTTGACACGAGCAGCTGTCATGACGCAACTAATGCATCACTTTAGTAGGTTGGTAATCTGTGCAAATAAACTCTGTTGAAATATCGTGTCATTATCTCGATATCTTGCATCATTCTTGGGTTATATGATATTTTAGCTCGTAGGTCTATTCATAGCCACCCGCCACATGTATATAAGTTCTGAACCTTTAAGGGTAGATCCTTATCGGTTTAAAACAATAAACCTGGTATCTACCCAACTACCGAAGTGCTCTCAATTAAGCCCTCAGTAGTCTGTGCTTTCTTTAAACCGATATCCTACATTTCCGACACTCTGCACACATCCATTCGGTTGGGCAGGGTATTCATGAATCTAACATAAGGTAGTCAAGCGCTTACCAGCGCAAATCAAATTATGATACGAACTCCCGGGCAACTCAAGCAATGTCGGCAAAATTCAATAAGATTCGCGACACTTATGTATGGTAGACAGTAGCAGATCCTAGTCACATTCATGATAGCAAAGAGGTATTAATTTAACCACACACCACTTTCAAAGTTCAACTCGTCCTCCTCCTATCAGAGGCTCTGACCTAGCTCTATCAATTTCGATACCACGTGGCCTAGAGCGCTTGAAATTATCATATAGATCTATCACAGATGCTTCCAACGCAGGATCGAAAACATTAGCGGCACTCCCAGCTTCAAGTGTTGGTGTAGAGGTAAACCACATTCGCTGTTGAGCAAGTCTTTGTTCTATCATCGACTGAAAAATAAATAAATATTTTTTTGACATTGGGGTATTAATTTTTTTTATTTATACCTTGATACCATCCATCACGAACCATCCATGACCGGCTGCCATTTGGAGCAAAGGTGTGACTCGCGGAGTGGACTTTGGAGGATATATATATGTTCATAATAAGTTATCAGCGGGTCAAGATATAACGTACTGTCATTTCGAGAAACAAAGGTTTAGAAGGAAGTGGAAGTCGTCTTGATTGAGATGGTGGGTGGTGGTGGTGTTTATAAGGAATTTTAAAAATGGCCGATAGAGTGGTATGAACCATGTGTTCTTCCACCGTGACGGGTGCCACCGACGCTATATATAAAGAAAAAATTTGAGAGGACAATTTTTTGATATATAAAATATAAAATTGATTAGCTACGCACGAACAGCACCCACAACCATCAGTATCACGGGAGAAACAGGTTTTTCCAGATATCGTTCGACGTCAGTTGGATTTTTGAGATATATCAGACCTCCTTTTTTCGTTAGCTTCGGGAAGAGAGCCATTAAGCATTCGATCTCATCATCATCCCGATTGAGGAGAAAGATGGGGTGGAGTCCGAGTAGAGAAAGAGCATAAATAGCAGAACGTGCTGTCACGCCACCACCAACCACAAGGCCTGCACATTTCATCGAGGGATGATATGAAGCTCCACAAGGAATGTGGAGAGTTGGAAATTGAAGACGCAAGCCTCCAATAAGCGAGTTACGAACGCCTAAGACTGTTTATTACGTTTGGGTGTTGTCTGATTTTTAGCAGTGTTGAATATAGCGCTAAATACTCACTCTGTGTGTTTTGTCCGACTAATTTGAACCCATTGATTGTTGGAACTTTGACTATGGTATTACACATTTCTGTAGCTTTGCTTTCTGGAGAAATCTCTAGACACGAGTACGAGAGTATGGCCCGTTGGAGTGGCATCGTCACGCTGTCATTATTCTTCTCCATCAGAACTCTTGCAAAATAAATCCTGAACGGATTTATCGTAGGGATGACGTACGCTGCACCTCCAAAGTCGTCTTGGAAAAAAGTGTTGACTAGATCATCGGTAATTCTACTGGTCGACCATGTTTCGTAAGTGTTCAGTGTCCCAGTATGCCATGATTTGAAAAAGTGGTTGTGAAACACAGGAGCTGTTGATTGAGCGATAGGAAATCCATAGAGGTAGAACTTTTTCCCACGAGGCGGCGGACTGTCCATGGATGGTGTCGGGGTTCGAATGCTGGACTGAAATCTTCGAGAGAATGAACAAGTTCTTGCTGCGATGTCTATGGTTGAGTTTGAGTACCCATACAGTACGAAATGAATGGGCGTCTTAGTGTGAGATGTGTCAGGGTATATAAATCATTTTGATCAAAGTGCTTTGACCTGAGCTCGGCAAGAGTGATGCCGGCTCAGTGGCATTCAAGCTTCTAGAATAGGGAATGGATTGTCACCCAGTTTAGACTAAGTACCTTAAATCTTAACGTTTAACAGCAGTCAGTTAGAACTCCTTCGTGCTTCAACGCCTTCTTTAAATGTAGCCAACACAAAGTTCTGCTTGAGGTATGCATGTGGTTTTGGCTCGTTGAAGCCTCGTGCTTTCGAAATCGAAGGATCATTGACAACTTCAGGTTCCTGAAAGGATAGGATATAGTAAGTATGCAAGCTGAAAAAAAAAAGAAAGAAAGAAAAAAAAAAAACAGAAGAACCTACCACGATCAAAGAGGATTTCACACCGAAAACAGCGTCTGATGTGAGATAGGGATCGCCTTTGAAATAAAGTGCCGTAGTCAAACTTTCATACCCTGGTGCCTGAAAAAACAAGTTAAGTATCTAAAAGGGGAAAAAAGCAGGGATTTCACGAACATGGATGTGAAAGTGCAAATGAGCAGGTCGGAACACATGCCTTCCAAGCTTTGAGATCATCTTTCCAACAGTACCATTGCTTGGAATAGGATACGGGACAGGACTAATAGTGTAGGATTTCAGCAGTTAAAAGGGCAATGATGAACCGCTCTCACACTACTGCACGGAAGGCGTATGAACCATCTTCAGCTGAACGGAGTCTCCCTCTACACTCAGGTCCCTCTCTTGAATCATACTTGTTGTTTGTTTAGAAAATAGAACCAACCCAACTTTGGATTGTTATCACGTACCTGAGTATCATATAACCCAGTCCCATCAGTCTCCCAAGTGTCAATAATTGCATTGGGAATAGCCTTTCCTCGGATATCTGTTACGAGTCCTTCTACAAACATGTAATCGCCCTTCCCTTCTGATGCGATCGAATCGCCTTTTCCCACTGGAACGAAAAATGAATTAAGAAGGGGAATGTCAAAAAAAAGCGAGAATCAAAAGCTATATTACTTTCATGTGCATCCTCAGTAAAGAATGGTCCGAGAACGGTGGACTCAGTTGCACCAGGGGGCTTGGCACTGTTGATCGAGTCGACGAGGGTAGAGACACCAAGACTATCAGATAGCAGTATGAATTCTGAGGCAGGACAATGAGACCACCATTTAGGAGAACGGAAAAACGATAGTCGAAACACACCTTGACGAATATCAGTGCACATCTTCCCTGTCTCTGTGAGAAAATGAATAGCCGACCTACAGCCAACCAGAGTAAGTAACAGAACATAGTAAGAGGATGGAGACATTGCGGACATCCATTCCTCAGTCGTCAGAGAAGTCTCTCTCACGAAATCATGCATATGATTAATCTGGTGGGGTTAGCAGAAACCATTTCGTTCAATGTTTTTTGTGCAAGTCAACCTTTTCAGAGTGACCCTTACGAGACTCTTGAATATGAATTTAAGACGATCATCCTGGCCTAATATTCAGAATATCATTCAAAGATGAGATTATCAATAGTGAGGGAGCGCTGACAATTCGCATTGATGGCATGTACATTGGCGGTGATGGATTCCGCAGTCATATCCAAGTTCTGCGGCAGCTTTGAGAGATCGATGCCATGATTCTTAGCTTGTTCATTTGCTTTGAGTATGCTTTCCATTACGTATGATTTGTGATTTTGGATTAATCTCTGAAAGTACGATGTGAGAGTCACGATATCGGTGGTTGACTGGAGCGTTGATAAAGATCATACTGGGTTACAAATCGGGCCGGGGATTTTGGGTGAGAAATGCGCATGTCGCATACGCCGAAGACTAGACTGTTCAGATACCTTCGTCAGATTTTGTCATTCACGGATATCGAAGGACAACTAAATCCACTCTAAATCTGCACAGGAGTTACATTTACTGTAAATAACATAGCAAGAACTATCTCCGCCAGCCTGTCGAACCTTCATTGGAAGCGGCCTGTCGAGAAAAAAAGTCAATATAGGTTTATAGTCAAAAGAGGTCAACAATCCAAGTCAAAGTGTTGACGAGAAGGGGGGTGAAGAATCAGGATCTTGTTGATTTGTCGTCAACCCACGGCTAGCCGCGTTGGACAATGTAGATAATTAAAGAGCATCATGAATTTGGGAGTACTATTTTATAACTGGGGTTGGATTTCAAAACTACTCACCATTGTCACCAATTTGAAGAGCCAACAAGCCATTCTTCCTTCCGTTCAACTCGCATAGGAGAATTTCGACTCGCTCAGTTCCAGCCAGCAAGCCCTTCTCGGAGGGAAGATCACGAAGGCCTGTCCAAAGCGTATAGCGAAGGTTAGTACGGCGGGCAGGAAAAAGAAAACCTGTGTTTATTTGTACATGGTTGTCAAATCCGCCACGTGATTGGTCGGTGGCAGAGTTTGACCAAAGGATGTGTCATTCAAGAATCAATGGCAAGAATACAATTACAACAAGAAAGCTAGTAAGCCGTGACATAAAATGGACCGATCACAGGGAAAAAATCCTCGAAAAGAATGATTGACCCATCGACGCCCGTGGCACTTCGGGTTCATCATCAAAGAAAATCTTCACACTCCCATTCTTCGCCTCAACCGAGAGTTCGTCACCCTCCCAAGGCGTTCCCATATCCCACTGCGATGGGTTGAAATGACCCAAAAAGCTGCGCTGGACGTGATTCATTTCGGAAAATGGTGTGAGATGCTCTCGTACGGCTGCTGAGAAATGAGTGTTGCCGTTCATGGCCTTGATTCGAATGGGGCCACGGAATGAACGTGGCAGGTGGACGAGTATGGCACCGTTGGCACAGCAGGCAGAAAGTCTAACGGGAAGACGGACTTCGCCGTTCGATGATCTTGTATCGTGCTACCAACCATTATCAATGAGTACACTTGCTAGGAAGGTGGTAGACGTGAATATAAATAAGACTTACCAATCTTGCTTTGATACTCCCATTTAGAGAATCTGTATGTATAAGAATGTACTTTGTAGTATTCTCCTTTGAAAGACTGGTCGACGCCATAAAAATATCTGCATCGATGGTTCCGTTTTTCGATTCAAGGAATAGGTTTCTTCGTGCTCCAGCGGTAGGGGGTAGTGGGGGTAGGAAGGACGAGGGGATATGAAGAGAAGGGTCGATCAACCACGATCCTTTGATACTCCCATTCATGCGGCTCAAGCTGACAAAATTGGAAGGTTTGATATTGGGAAAGGTGGAGCCACGGTTGTTGGGAGCCGATTCAGATGAGATCGTTGTCGGAGTCCCTGTGACATGATATGAGGGTGGAGGATCGTGCTGTACATTCTGAGGACATGTGTCAAGATAATATCAATATTAAAGCGCCACACATACCGAGGATACTAGCAATAGAGATTT
The DNA here is from genome assembly GCA_015039465.1 of Phlegmacium glaucopus. Lineage (NCBI taxonomy): Eukaryota > Fungi > Basidiomycota > Agaricomycetes > Agaricales > Cortinariaceae > Phlegmacium > Phlegmacium glaucopus. The sequence continues at coordinate 390,872 of MU130662.1, forward strand.
GCTAGAGTCTACATTCACAACCTGTTTGTCTGTGTCGGCGCCGGAACTTGAGGAAGAGTCGTTGGAAACAATGATCATAGTAAAGGATTGAGTTTGAAAGGAGTTGTTAGTGGCGCTTTTATAGTAGTTGTCATTGCCACTTAGAGCTGTGACTACCAGTGGGCGCAGTACTAGTCATGTGGAGAAGGCTGCGCAAAACAGGATCTAATAATATAGCCTCTAAATATATACCCACGCCTCACGTATGAGGTTCTAGATGCTATGTATTCAATAATTTGTACCCCAATCCATCCGCTCGTAAGAGTGTTTCAATTATCTTCATACCTTCCATAACTCTCTCTTCTTCAAGTCGTTGGCCAACCACTTGAACACCTACAGGAAGACCATGCATATTGTCAGAGTCGTAATACTGGTACGCACCGCGTTCGATTGCATTACGTGCTTTGAAATTGTGTAATTGGTCTTTAGCGCGGTCGACGTGGGTGACAGGAAGCACTCCCGCAGAATAATCGAGCTAATGATGTGGCGTCATTAGCAATAGTATAAATCTGATTCAATTGACTCCGACTCACCACATTGAACAAAAAGGAGTAACCGCAAGCTGCGAAACTATTCTTCATTGCACCATGCGGTATAGCAGGAAGTGCATTTGGTACAGTCAGAACGAAGTCCAAATCCTCCTGCTGCCAATATTCGAACCATCGATTCTTGTATCCCTCACGTTGAGCGACGAGAGGCCAGAATTCAGTGACACGTTTCTCGTGCCAGCCATCGAGAAGGCCAGCATAGATTTCATCGCGTTTAATGTAGCGAATGTACATTGTATAAAGCTTTCGCAGGATCGTAGGCAACTGGAACATGCGTATGGCTTGGACAACACCTGCGTCATTGTATTCGAAAGCACGGATTGGACCCGTAGCTATCTTCCCGCCATCTGCTAGGATGAGACGCGAGCCAATCTTGAGGCCTTCGTATGGGCTCGGCGGGTGTCTAATCAGAATAAGATTAAAAATTTGGTGACAGTAGCTCAAGTTCATATAACCCACATTTCGACGACAGTGTGACCGTGCTTGCGCAGGGTATCAACGACGGTCTGGAGAGCACGTCTGCAGGCAGGAGATGGCAAAACGACGCCTGAAGATAATGTCAACGTTGTATGAGACTGTCAAACGGTTCAACGGACCATCGTCCCATATGATACCCCATTTTGGCTTCTTTCCTTGTGACAAGTCAACGCTCCTCCATGGAATGGGCAGGCACTTTAGAGGACATATAAGACGTTACATTTACACAATGCAAAACTGTGAGGAGACCCACCGAAGGGTCATATTTCCAAGGTTGCATGCTCACGACTGCTTTCCAGAAAAATTCAAGGTCCTCGAGGGTGCGAGCCATAGGAGAATACACAGGAGCTACACCTTCTTGTCCAGGCATACTCGTGGCACTCCCCATCTTTACGAAACGACCCACAGATGCCTTGATGGTATACACTCCTGAATAGTGAGCAGGAACTCTGACAGATCCAGCAACGTCAGTTCCGATGCCTATCCTCGAACCTCCGTAGGCAAGAAGTGCAGCTTCCCCACCTGTTGAGCCACCAGGAGAGTACGATGAATTATGTGGGTTTGTGGTCCGACCAAAAATATCCGATGCCGACTCAAAAGAAAGCAGGGTGATCGGGACATTGGTCTTGACAAAGGGAACAGCACCAGCATCGCGGAGGAGACGAATCAACGCAGAGTCCTTCTCAGCTGGTCTTCCGACCCAAGCTGAGTATCCAATGCAGCCATCCCAACCTTGGACCCCTACCGTCTTTTATGTGAAATAGTTAATCAGGGATCCCCTTCCATAACAAAAGGCGGAAACACACATCTTTTAGGCTGACTGGAACACCAGCCAGAGGACCCGTTCGATTACAGTCTTTGGCCCATCCAACCGCATCGGCTATCATGACCTCTGTCAAGCAGTTTGTCTCCTTGTGCGCCTGGAGCGCTTTCTTGCCGTATGCTGTCAGAGTATCAACAGGATCTTGATGGCCATCCTGGACCTGAGAAACCAAAGTAGATATAGGTAAACCCAATACATGCTGATCTTTGGCGCTTATGGGTTCGTGGAATATCGGTGCAAGCGCTTTGATTCTCTCCTGACGCTCATGTTGCTTCAGTCTACTAGAAAAATGATTTGAGAAATATCTCGAGAATATATCACGGATAAAAAGACAGCTGACCAGTCTCGACGATGTTGAAGATAAGCAAAGAGCATTGATAATGGTTATATGACAACCAGGTGACAGTTCTACAGTTCACAGTACCAGATGAACGGGATCAATACGGAATCTGGAATCCGGGTAACCGCTGGATACAAGGGCTGGGTATCAGAAGACGAACGAGTCCAAGGGCCATGAGGGGCTACACGCGCTTACACGCCGCATTAATTTAACGTAATTGTTTGGTTGAGTTGGCCACTCACATGAGTCATCATATTGACCCCTGCAGGTGAAAACAGGGTTCGCACACCTCTTATCAAGTCTATAACGAGCGTGGTATGAAAAGCCGTCAGCGCCCGGCTATGTTGAGATTGATGGTAGTTGTTAGAACATTATGGCTCTAGAAGCAAGTCGGGAATTAAAATGTGTAGAAATGTGAATCACTGTAGAAACCAAAACCATACCAAGCGCCGACGCATATACGCTTGACCTCGCTGTAGGTAAAGCAAATTATTGGCTACTTTAAAGGCCAGCCAGATAAAAATGGGGTAAGGTATGAAGAAGAACAATAAATTATAAGAGCTTACCGAAAATGGAAAGCTCGGCACGATTGTGGGAGCCATGCCACAACTCCGGAATTCCAACAACCACCCCTGCTTCACGGTGGAGTTAATTACGGGAGATTAGATCGCCAAGGGCCAGTTCCAAAGCAGTTCAAGGCTCTTCTACTGATATCCCCAATAAATTTCCTTAGTACTTTTTCGGCATGTAAGGATAAAAAGAATCCAGCAAGCTCCAGGAATGTAGAGAGGAGCACAAAATCAAGGTCTTTCATTGACACTTTTAAAATACTATATAACTGTACAAGGAACCTAGTTACTTCGTCCACCTGATTTAAATCCCAAGGTACCTTCGACGTCTCGGGCAGACGCCACAACATTTGAAACCTTGGAAGCGGTGTAGACAAATGTCCCAGATGATTTCCGAACAAGAGAAAAAAATAGTTTCTTCTCAATGTCATGAAATTTCCAGATCAGGGTGCATGCCGTGTTTGCCTTTGGGTCTTGGAAAAAGTGCTTTGGAAAAATAGTCGCATGTCATCCACCCTGATGATAGAATTTGTCTAACGGTAACCGACAACTTGAACTCGCTGCAGCAGTCTTGTATTCGTTGAAATCTCCGGTCGGCTGGCGATCGAGAGGTTTTGGGGTAGGTTATCTTGCCATAGACTTCACGGCGGCTGTGAATACCTGAAAAATGCGGCGCTGAATATCTGCATTTGTTAGCCCATCAATCATGATGAACAGCTGAGGAGGCGTTAGAGGAAGGAGGAACCGCGCCTGGCAATGTTCGTGAACAAACGGTCAATACCTCGACGGAAAGTCATCGTTTGTCCTTACTAGGAGAACAAAAGGTCACCTTCCATTCATCGGTTGTAGATTTGTCTGACTCAACGCCATCAATGTAGACATGGCCCTCCACGAAATTGAAATGCCACAAGCACAGTGTTATTGAGTTCCGCGGACATGGAGGAACTATTTACTTAGAGAGCGCTGTCCTGCGACGAAGGTAAAAGCGTTGAACATTCTTTATTATAAAGCGACTTGACGGTGCTAACTGCCAGTGTTCAATGAAAAATGTGAGTCGCAAGCTTCGACAAAAAAAAAAGTACTGACTGGTTCTACCAGACGCTCTTTCTCTCTACACTTTTCCTATCAACCATGCGCCATGCCGCACAGCTTCAGGACAGAAATTTATCTGTTACAGTTATGCCCAAGTACATGGCATATTATTAGCTTTTGCAAGGAGTCAGGACTGTGCATCGGCAATATCCGATTGTTAGGCAGAATCAGTACTAGTGGTACACCGCAGATAGACCTTAGGTTGACGGTCAAAAATAAATGGGGCTTGGGGCATAGGGTAAATTTGATGCCTTGAATTTGCGTGACCAATTCTTACCGTATATACTAAGAGACGATCGGAGCAAAATAATTATTAGCAACTCAATTGACAACGTAACAACTTGAATGCATCATGCATCCCACGCTTATCCCTCTTGAGGCACTGCGCAGGGCTTTAACGTGTTAAGATTTCCGACTTTTCTCCAATGCTCATTCTGATTGAACCATTATTGGCAGAAAAATAATTTGAACAGACAACAGAAGCAATGACAGCCGCGCTAACAACGGCCTTGAGGCTCGACTTCAGCTATGGGGCTCTACTTTCCGCATTCAATTACAATGATTGATACTGATAAACCCTTTCTCGACAAGAATCAGGTCATTGAAGTACGTACATGTTAGCCAAACTTGTCATTGTGCCGCTGCGGCCACCACGATAAACATCGACAAAGCAGTCACATCTAATACGATCTAGATTGAGCCTGCGCGGGAAGTTCAGGGTGACTGAGGTATATATACCCCCAACCACTGGATCCAAAAAGGCCACCCAAGCTTCATGCAAATCTTCCCGAAAAATTTCGAGACCTCCGTGTACACGGAGCAAGAGACTATCTGTCCCTCTTCAATATCTCTCCCACCCTGCAATGGCTACCGTCCTACGGTAAGTTGTAACTATGTCCATTTGTAAACCGTCGGTAGCTAATGAACTTGAAATTTGTCCCAAACCTATATAGGTTCCGCGGGATTTTGACAGTCGGGTAAGCTAAAACATTTTCTCGGTCATGGCACACTTGTTTCAATGACGGTTGTCAATTTCGTAGCGTTTCGCTCAACTTTTTCGCGCTGTAGTCATACCACTGCCTGAAAACTTGAAGCGGGGACGAGATGACGAAGATGACGAAGATGAACAACCAGCGGCAAAACGCCGTCGAAAGGTTGACAAGGTTCGCTTTCATTGCACTGTCCCCGGTTGCTCCGACACTTTGGCATCAAAGCAGAGGGTGGAGAGTAATTCCTTCCTCATCTACTTACTCCTCCTTCTTTCTAAATTAATTTCCTCAATGCAGGTCATGTAAAAGCTGTACATAATGGTATTCGAGACCTCCCCTGTGGAGCCCCAGGCTGTCCCTACATGGCGTCCGTCAGTGGCACCGTCACAAAACACAGAAATAAACACTGCAAATACCGCGCGCGATAGGTCGGACCGCGAGACCATGGGTGGCATGACAGATCTCTTCTATCGCTCAATTGCCTCTGTTTCCTCTTTCTTCCAGTGTGGTCTCCTTCTCTGGTTGTTGTGTAACCAGGGCCTGGATCGCGACCATTGTTCGCGTGATATGTATGCTGCCCTCAATGTGTTTGAATATGTTTTCTGGCTTTCCTCAATGTTGTTGACTGCGCGTTGATGTATCTGGGGACTCGGATATGCCCCCTTTTGATCTTGTACAAGCCTCGACTCATCGAGGCCTTTATTACTTAGCACCAGCGCATTTATGCTATCTTGTCCAATAAATTAAGAACTGGATGCCTAATTACATTGCACAAAATTTGTTGGACGACCGCAAGATTGACATTGAAATTTCTCTCATGCAGGAGGGAGACTATCTGAATTTCCACTTGTTCACTGTTCCGAACCCCGTCAACATCTTTCCGCACATAACCACAACTCCCAACTCCCAGCAAGTCCCGTACCTCAGTAGTTGAACGTTGAGCATTTGTGCTACTAAGATACAAATAATAAATGAGTATGTCGACGGTCGTACTCAGATATGAAAAGAATTATGAACACGAAACCTGTAGTGATAGCCGTTTCATATCAGGATAGTGAAGTTGGCTTCCTTGGTGGTCAATCTCAACACGAATGTCCATTGCATAGCTTGGGACGGGAAGGTCTGATATAGGCGTAGAAAGAGGGCGATAAGAGGCCACCACTCGAACTCCAAGTCGAGAAAGCGGAGGAATGCAGTTTAGAGATATACTCGCTTGAGAAATGAAAGGGAGTGAGGGTTTTGAGCTCGAAGTTGGTGATGGATAGATATGCATCCGCATCAGAGTCTGTTGGAGACGACGAAGCCACATAATTTCTTTCCTCCGTTTCCTTCATACCGGCTTCAGTCCTTTTGGATCCACATATTTTGTTTGTCGTAGTGGGTCTGACATCTCCAGAGGTAGGGGGGAGGTGGTATATACATTGTCGCTCTTCGGACGGCAGAGGTGGTATTGGATTCAGCTTTCACCATCGGCGGTAGGTTGCAGGCCTGGTATATGAAATTATTTGGTATAAGTAGAATTATAGGCATTGTGATACTAGCAACGATGGTTGATATCAGCAGGAATACGACAGAAATAGGAAAAAAACTTTGGATTTATCTTCTTTCTCGGTGGAAGCGTGGTCCAGCTTTTGCCAGGATCCCCGGTAGAGTACCGAAACGCTCGCGTTTCGGATATGATTTCTCTGTGGAATTCGAGAGCAAATCAGTATTTGCCTCTTTTCAAGGTGGTTACTTGGGTTCGGGAATGTACTTGAGGTATCGCTTGTCGGGCTTCGATGTGCTGACGCTGATTGGCTGGGTACGAATGTTTTGAAGCAGAAGCAGAAGTCGGAGCAGAAGTCGGAGAATGCTGTGTAAATTCCGAGCAAGTTTCGTTTGCTGAAAATACATAATCCCCATCTAATTTCAATTGTAGAGAATGACCACATTGATCTTTATCTTGAAAACAACAGACGAAGGCTCTAATGCACTTCCTTGACATTGAGAATACACAGGAGAGGCGGAATCTCACTGACGGGGAGAGCTCCTGCAGAATAATCGAGCGAATGACGCGGCGTCATTGGCAATAGCACAACATATGAATTCAATGGACTCCGACTCACCACATTGAACAAAAAGCAGTAACCGCAAGCTGCGAAACTGTTCTTTATTGCACCATGCGATATAGCAGGAAGTGCATTTAGGACAGTAAGAACGATATCAAAATCCTCCTGCTACCCAATCCATCGAGTTTTGTATCCCTCATGGTTAAGCGACGACAGGCCAGCCGTCGACAAGTCCGGCATAGATTTTATCACGTTTGATGTAGCGAATGTACAATGTATAAAGTTCTCGCAGGATCGTTTACAAGCTAGGATGAGACGCGACTCGGACCTACACAAGTGACTGCCAGAAAGTTGTAAAGTACGCCAAGTTTGTGACTGCTCAGGCTCAGCGCCCAGCGTTGTGGTAGTCGGAATGAGCAAATTCTAAATATAGTCTGATCAGTGATTTCACGCGCGCCACTCGACGAGTCGAACCATAGATCACCATTTCAACGAACATATCAGCCTTCCCTCATCAAGTCATATCAACTTCTAGATTTTGTCTCTAGAGTACTCTCGAGAGTACTCTAGCTACACCACAGTTCGACGGGTATCGGTTGATCCTGAGCCCGGATGTCGCGAATGAGCTTGTGCCCTGCAGGGCCATAATAGAGAGAAGGTTAAAGGGTTGACGTGATTGCTTGATTGAGTTTGGCCATTCACGTGAGTCTATTGCAACCGGATGTTTGATCTACATTCGACCCCTGCAGGTGAAAACAGACTAAAAGCATGCTCGCACACATTATCAAGTCTATAACGAGCGTGTTATCCATCAGCGCCCGGCTACGATGTGATCGTTGGTCTTTAGAACGAAATGGCTCTGGAAGGATTAAAATATGTAGAAATGTGAACCACTATAGAAATCAAAATATCAAGCGCCGACGCATATATGTTGACCTCGGTGGGCTCGTGGAGCGGACGGGTGGGTAGGTGCAACAAATAATTGGCTATATTATATACTCAGCCAGATAAAAATGGGGTAAACATGTGCGAGGAAGAACAATAAGAACTTACCGAAAATGGAAAGGCTCGGCAGAATTGTGGCATGCTAGCACAACTCTGGAATTCCAACAACTACTCACGGTGGAGCTAATGACGGGGGATTAGATCGCCAAGTGTCAGTCCCAAGGCAGTTCGAGCACTTCTAGAACTTCTACTGATATCCTCAGCAAATTTCCTTCTTATTTTTGCGGCGTATAGGGATAAAAAGAATCCAGCAAGCGCCATCCCCAGGAATGCAGAGAATACTAAATCAACGTCTTTTATTGGAATAATATATAACTATACAAAGAACCTAGTTACTTCGTCCACCTGATTCAATCCCAAAATATTTTTTAGACCTTTGGCAGGATGACACCCTTGGAAGGGGTGTAGACAAATTTCCCAGATGATTTCCGAACAAGAGAAAAAATTAGTTTCTTCTCAAGATCGTGAAATTTGCATATCAGGGCGCATGCCGTGTTTGCCTTTGGGTATTGGAAAAAGTTTCTTGGAACATAGTCGCATGTCATCACCCTGATGATATAATTTGTCTAACTGTAACCGACAACTGGACGTATTGAACTCACAGCCGCAGTTTTGTGTTGGTTGAAACCTCCAGTGGTCGGCTGGCGATCAAGATCTTGCATAGGCTTCACAGCGGCTGCGAATACCTGAAAAATGCGGGACTGAATATCTGCATTTGTAGCCCGTAAATCATGATGAACAGCTGAGGCTTTAGATGAGGGAGGAACCCGCGCTGGTGATGTTCCTGAGCAAACGATCAATACCTCGACGGAATGTCGTCGTTTGTCCTTAGGAGAACTTGAACAAATGATCACCTTAGATTCATCTGTTGTAGACTTGGCCTGACTCGCCGCAGTCGATGTAGATATCACCCTCTTTGAAATTTAAATGCCACAAGCCCAGTGTTGTTGAGTTCCGCGGACATGTTTCAGTTAGAAGCCATGGAGGAAGTATTTATTTAGAGAGTGCCGTCCTGCGACGAAGCCTGTAAAATAGTTGAACGTTCTTTATTATAAAGCGTACTTGATGGCGCTCTCTCAGGGCTGGTTCAACCAAACTGTTCAAGTTCAGAGTTGAAAAATGTGAGTCGCAAGCTTCGCCAAAAAAAAAATACTGACTGGTTTTACTAGAAGCTCTTTCTCTCTACTTCTGATATCAACCATGTGCCATGCCGCACAGATTCCGGATGGAGAGTTATCTGTTGCAGTTATGTACAAGTACATGCCATATTATTAGCTTCTGAAATGAGTCAGGAGTCAGGACTGTCCATCGGCGATATCCGACTGTTAGGTGGAGTCAGTAGTGGTGCACCGCAGATATACCTTAGGTTGACGGTCAAAAATAAATGGGGCTTGGGCATAGGGTAGGGTTGAAACGTTGACGCCTTGAACTTGCGTGGCCAATTCTTACCGCATATGCTAGTAGACGATCGGAGCACAATGATTATTAGCAACTCAATTGACAACTTGAACGTAACAACATGAATGCATCATGCATCCCATGCTTATCCCTTTTGAGGCACTGCGCAGGGCTTGAACGTGTTGAGATTTCCGACTTTTCTCCAATGCTCATTTAAATCTTGACTCATTGAACCATTATTGGCAGAAAAATAATTTGAACAGACAACAGAAGCAATGACAGCCGCGCTAACAACGGCCTTGAGGCTCGACTTCGGCTGTGGGGCTCTACTTTCCGCATTCAATTACAATAAACCCTTTCTTAGATCAAAATACGTACACGTTAGCCAAACTTTTCATTGTGACCGGCCACCATCATGATGGTAAACATCAACAAAGCGGTCGCATATAATGCGATCTAGATTGAGCCTGCGCGGGAAATTCGGGGTGGCTGAGGTATATAAAGACCACCCACTGGATCCAAAAAGACCACCCAAACTTCGTGCACATGTTTCCCATACGATCTCAGACCTCGCAACAAGAGACTCCCTCACTGATCTCTCTCCCAGCGGCCTACTGTCCCATGGTAACTTTGTCTGCCATTTGTAAAACCGTCACTGGTAGCTAACGCATTTTGTGATATGACCTATATAGGATTTGGATAGTACATTCGACTCGGACGCTCGCGTAAGCTACAATATTTTTTCCTTGGTCATAGCACACTTTTTCAATAACGGTTGTCAATTTCGTAGCGTTTCGCCGAAGCATTCAGCGCTCTATCATTGTTACCTTCCCCGACAGAGGGTGGCGTATCCAGCAATCGGCGTGTACGAAAACAAAAAGAAGTACTCCAAGGTAAACGACAGAACCATGAAGTGAAGCCTGAAAAACGTGGTCGAAAGACCACAAACAAACCTTCTTTTTGTTGCACAATTCGGGGTTGCTCGTCGACGTTGACCACCAAGCACAGGCTAAAAAGTAATTCCTTCCTCATATACTCACTCATCCTTCTTTTTAAATCAATTTACTCAATGTAGTCCACCTTAAAGTTATTCATCGCCATGTTTGTGAAGCCTGCCACCTGTATGCGAGTCCCAACCGGTCGGACCTCCTCCGACATTCAATAATATGCAAATACGTGGTCAGAACGTGAGGCCGTGGGTGGAACGTCTGATCATTGTTCTTTCCTTTTTGTTCTGTGGTCCCCTTGTCTGTTTGTTGTCTAGGATTTGACATGCTCCAATATGTTTGGGCCCACAATATGTTTCCTTGCCTGCTCAATGTATTGTCGACTGCATGTTGATGTGGCTGATATGTTTCTATTGTTCAAATTCGTACTTCGCATGATACAAAATATTCCAACATATATTAAGAATTTATTTGAGCCCAAGCATCTCAGCACTCGAACATCTGCGCTACCAAAATACGAATGATAAGGCAAAATATAAAAATAAGAATAAAAACAATGAGTATGTTGTACTCAGATACAAAATCATAGGAATTATGAACACGAAACCTTTCGCAATAGCTGTTTCCTCCCAGGATAGCGAAGTTGGATTCCTTCATGGTCAACCTCAACATGAATGCCCATTGCATCGCTTGGGATGGAAGGTCTGATGTAGGCAGAGAAAGAGGGAGATAAGAGGCCACCACTACAATTCCAAGGCGAGAAAGCGGAAGATTACAGTTTAGAGATCTTTTCGCTTGAGAGATGAAAGGTAGTGAGCGTTGTGAGTGATATGCATGGAGACGGCGAAGCCAAATATTTTCTGTCCTTCGTTTCCTTCATACTGGCTTCAGTCCTTTTGGATCCACAGCTTTTGTTTGTCGTAGTGGGTCTGACATCTCCCGAGGTGGTATATACATTGTCACTCTTCGGGCGGCATAGATGGTATTGAATTCAGCTTGCATCGTCGACGGTAGGCACACACCAGGTATATGAAATGATTTAGCACAAGTAGAATTCCCAGGCATTGTGATACTAGGAACGACGTTGATACAAGCAGGAATAAGACAGAAATAGGAAAAAAACTTGGATTTTCTCTTCCTTCTCGGTGGAAGCGTAGTCCAGCTTTCGTCAGAATCTTCGGTAGAGTGCTGGTTTGTATCACGTTTTGGATATGGTTTCACCTGTGTGAAACTAGAGGGCAAATCCACCAGGTATTCGCCTCCTTGCAAGGTGTTACTTGGGTTTGGGGATGTGCTTGAGCTACGTGACGGAGATAAAAGTAAACTCGCTGCCCGGGCTTCGACGTGTTCTGGGCGAGAAGGTTTTGAAGTAGAAATAAAAGTCGGAGAATGCCGTGGAAATTCAGAGGAAGTTTCGTTTGCTTGAACTACATAGTTACATAGTCGCCAACTAATTGTAGTCACATTGATCTTTGATGTTGATAACAGCAGACGAAGGCTCTAATACACTTCTTCGATATTGGGAATAAGCGAATATATGAGGAGAACACTGGAGAAGACGAACCTTGCAAAGAGACCTTTTTCGTCTCGAAAGGCTTAAGAAAAGCCGGTACGAAACCCATTTCCATATTTTGCCTCGAGAACGATTGAGCAACTGTTGAATCTGGACGGAATGGGCTTTTCCGAACAGGCTGTATCGGAGATGAGTAAGTCTGGGAATAGAGAATGCGTGAATCATAATCCACAAGGGCCATCGTTGTATGGATGACCAGGAGACGGAAACGATGAGAAGCCAGAAAGACGATTTTCAGTACGTTTACGCTGGCTACGTAACATATCAGGCAAGAGTTGGGCAGGAGAAAAGGCACGAGATAGTAATGTTTTTGATAACGTCTGCGCATCACGATGCTGGGAGGCTTCTGGAGGTAATATATGCGCATATTCAGGGAAATGAGATGAGCTGGAAAGCATTAGGTATCATTGTAGTTGAAACGGACAAGGCGAATTGTGAACAGCAAATTTAGAGAGCAAGAAGCCGGTCGCCCCCCAACTCACCTACACTTTCAACAACTCCTGCGCATACCTTTGCATCAGAAAAACAAGTACAAATACATACCAGTTTAACTGAGTTTGAAAACCTATGGTTTTGACCATTTTAAAATAAAATCAGCCCTTCGCGGTCATGTTGAACCCGCCTCTTTCTCTCCTCCCATTCGATCTGTTCGCTTACATTGTCGACCACATAGCAAAGCTCCCTTTCTCCAATGAACATCTCTATAATTTATCCTTTGTTGATAGGGTATTCACTCAGTTGTGTCAGGCATACATCTTCAAGGACCTCCACTTGGGCTACGGCAGGGGAACCAAGAGTAGAATATCCAACAAGCTGGAAACGATGAGAAAGATCTTGAGCGACGAGCCATCATTTGCCAACCGAGTACGCGTGGTTACACTCTCCATCTCACACAAACGAAATGGGTGGCTTTTCAACGACTTTACTTTCATTACCATCGTCCAACTTCTTGCCAAATCGCCGATGCCGCCACATAAACTCCACCTTTCCGGAATAACGTGCTCATTTATATTCGATGGCCCCATCCTCGTCGCAGGACGGCTCATGCAATCATTCTTTTCCGAAACTCTGACTATCCTTCACCTCACCCAATGCCGGAACGTTCCATTAACTCTTTTCCTCATCTGCCCCCGGCTGAGAGAAATATACATGGATCACGTGGAAGTGACTGAGGATAACTACGATAAATATCCCGACCAGCAGTGTTCCGGCCGAGAGCTGCCAGCACCGGAATATCTGAGCTACCGCAATTCAGAGAGCCTCATCAAGTAGATGATCACCCCACTGCCTAGGTTCCATACAGGAGTCGTCGTTTGGTCAAAACTGCGTGTTCTGAAGCTATGTCCGCACGAGGAGAAAGAAATGGCCCGTTTGCAACCTATCCTCGATATCGCTTGCAACACACTGGAGGAATTGCATCTCACTCGATTTGCCTGGGGCACGAACGGTGAGTGTGGTTCTTTTTATCGACGTGAAGCAGATTTGAAGGGATTATCAACAAGTCAAACAACTCCCTCTCGCTGGCCTCGTGAACCTCAGAGATATTCCATGCCTGCGCGTCTTTGCGCTCCATGCCATCATCGAGTGTGATGCACAAGAATTCGTAGTTTTTCGTGATATCAAGCTCGTCCTCAATACGATACCGACATCCAATAAAGTCACAAACCTCTCATTTGGTTTTACTATTGCCGGTGAGCATCCTTTTGACGGATGTTTCAAGGAAGATTGGGTTGGAATATGGGGCGAAGTCGTACGGATTTCTGCAGGGAAACCTCTCGAGTTGAATTTGAGGACAGTGGTTCGTCCACCCAACTTTCAATACCCACCCCACAGACAAGACGAATTGTTCGAGCGCATCACGGAGAAGATAGCATCGCTTTTGAACTATCCAAATATTGATACCCACTATACGCATCCTTGATTCTCTGTAGAATGCATATCTATGTAGTATTGCAATGAGATAGCTGCTGTGATACTGTGGTGCCAGTGACTGCTACTCACTCCCATTGACTTGTTGGGAATGTTGGAATGCGTAAATGAAGGTCGGTTCCGGCATTTAGCCTTTGACTTTGCGTTTGCTCTTTACTGTCTGTAACCTGAATGGATTTGGCATCTCAAATACATTTGTTAAAAACATGGATTCCGGTCATCCGTACTAAGAAAACTTGGTAATAAATGTTGCGAGGGAATTTCAGGTGTAAGTATGGGACATTCCGATGATTATAGGTTAAGAGCCGCTGGGAGAACACAAGAGTGGAAGCTGAAGCGCTCAAGCCCAGGGGTTGTCACATCTAGAAAGTCGCAGTATATAGATCTCCACTGCCGATGATCAGAAGGTCACAGAGCTGGCGCTTGGATGCTATCTGCGGAAGTTTATGTATTTCCTTGCTTTCCAACCTGACTTTCCAGAATCCTTCAGCCCGATCTCCCTGCTTTCCCCATCAATCATAAATAAATCAATACCAGAGGTAAGTCCCTACTGATGGGCCGTTCCTAACGTCCTCTCTCCTGAAGTGTTCTGCTAGAGTTAAGCTGCACAGTGTTGGACAGTTGCTGACTGAAAGTCGAAGGTCACACATTTCAGCAGTGACTCTTGTGTTCTCCCAGCGCCTCTTAACCTATAATCGTCGCAACGTCCCATACTTACACCTGAAATTCCCTCGCAACATTCGTTACCAAGTTTTCTTCGACGACGTAAGCGGACAGATCATCCGAGAGGAGAGAAAGAGGCGGGTTCAACACGATAATCGGCAAGGCTCATGACAAATAGAAGACTTGATGTATATACGGGCGCTTTGCGGCCCGCGGGTGCTGTCAGTTCAGAGGTTTTCAAACTCAGTTAAACTAGTGAAAACGTTACTTAACACAACTCAAACCGCTCTCAAAGCGGTAGCCATTGTTTTACTGATCAACGAAGCTCGCTCCGTTGACATAACAACATAACCTGTGCGAACGGCGGATAGTATGAGCAGGTCCGACGGGTAATTTTGATACCGCTAAAATCATTTTCGGATATTTTCTAAATTCAATCTTTAGCGCGCAAGAGCCACACACCCTCAAAACCCATATGTAGCTCCAGGAGCAGCGTTAAGCTGAGAATTACCAACTCCCGGAATGTTCTACTAGTGCACACCTCGCGGATTCTTGCCACAGCCTACCACTGATCTGCTATCAGCGGCGAACAGAATTTAGTCACAGGACAAGAACTCATAGCCTTCTATGCAAGCGATCATCTTCCCATTGATCTCCTGTCAGTCGTGAGGAGAATTTTGTCCCAGGGCGAGAACATCTGCCACTTGGGCGTTGACCCAACTGTCATACTGTGAGCTCATCTTTCCTTTTTTTGTCGGCGATTTGGACAGGTCAAGGGAAGAAAACATGTCATATCCTGAGATCCTGAATGAATCAGGCGCATCAGTAAATTCAGGGTCTGCTTACTAGCGCTGGATAGTGCCGGATAGCACCATAGCACCATAGTAAAGGGTCCTTTATTTGTAGTGCTGGACAGCATCATGCTATTCCTGTCTAGATGGCCTGTTATTGTAGAGTACTAGGGAGTGCTATATAGGCCTAGGTTACTACTATGGAGTACTACATAGGTCTAGGTTACTACTACAGAGTACTTTATAGGCCTAAGTTACTACTATCCCGAAGCCATATCTCTCTTTCGAGCACTTGGTTAGTTCCACCCGATGCTACAAAGTAGC